>NIPM01000448.1:0-131641 GCA_002738285.1 Holacanthella duospinosa | reverse complement strand
ACATTTTTGTATAGACCTCAAAATCGGCATCTTAATTTAATTTAATAAAAAAATTTTTTTTTGTTTTGAATTTCGCGCCAATTTACTTTTCGCTACGACACATTTTTCTAACAATATAATTTTATACCTTGCCCCCGGTATGGGTGATTCAACCGGCAGGCTGACTAAATTTCCTCTTGTAGCATGGTCAGTTTTTATTAGCTCAGCATTATTGAGTTTTGGTATGACTCTCAAAATCGGCCTCTTTGTTGATTTCATAACCACCTTTAGATAATGATTCAAACAAAGAAAAGATTGAATGATAAAGAATAACCCACCTATACCTCTTGTCTAGTGTGCTTCAAGCTTGTCATCCGTCGTGCTTTCTTCTTTATCTGGATGATTTTGCGTTTCGAAGATTAACAATAAGGGTGGTATTACCAATGCGTGAACTTTGACTTTTGAACCTGGTTCAAAAGTCAAAAATCAACTTTTGATANAAAGTGAACTAAGTTCACAAGAACTCGAGTCACTTTGACTTTTGACTCTCGGATTGGTAATACCACCCTAAGTAAGAAGGAGCAAAGGCAAAAACACAGACAAAATCACTATCATGTCTCACACGGCTCACACCCACCCCCAGAGTTGGACAAATTCATAGTCATTATTTGGTCGGAACAATCCTACTCGGATTGACCAGTGCCAAATTGCTTTCTATGAGATATATATTAAAAAAACTTTAAATAAATGTCAAAATACCCGGACTCGTGACCTATGCGTCATGATCCATGTCCCATTATGAATCAGAGTCGACTCAAAAAATTAAGGAGTCAGAGTCATGACTCCTTAATTGGTGACTGGAAGAGTTTTGCCCAAATGTGAAAAGTGGGGATGAAGTACGGGTATCACTGGTCAAGCATTATTTTTTCTCACAATAATTAAAAAATTTGAATCAGAACAATTTTGAATTTCATGACTTTACGCGCCAAGAAACCTATGTTGTGGCGGAAAGCGAATTTGGTGTAAAAAACATTTCCGCCACAACATAGATTTTTGAAAAAATGTGAAAGCTTGCTTTCACCATAACTAAAAAACTGTAGACACCCTGTATGTGGTTGCTTGAAATATTTGGGGATATCAAATCAAAAGGAGTATTTTTTAGTAAAGGGGATTCTGTAATGACGATGGCGAGAGGTGGTTAATTGAGAGAATTAAGCCAAAGTGGAAAATGGAGTATGATACCTTAAGATCTACTCCACCTCGCTCAACAGAGAACCTACCGACCCCTCACTCTGCTTCTCTGCTTTATTTTGTGGGAATACGCCATGCTGCAATTGTAATTGGTCCTTAACTGAAAGTAAAAACCAAGTCCAGGAATGACCCTGCTGTGCTATACTTCTTAACTAAATCTTCACTTTTTGAGCTCAATTGAGACAAAAAGTGAAGACTACTTATGAAGCATATGTCACACTCTCATTTCTTATTTCAATCTAAATCCCGCCCGCTCGTAGCTTTTGGTTGTTTCTTCCAACATTCTGCCGTAGCCGACTGTCAATTTTCATATAAATCACCCTCGCGGTGACATGGAAAAATGACGTCATGTGAAAGCATGCTTTTTAGGGTACTAAAAACGATTTCTCACCCTGTATATGTAGTATTTCATTAATACAGTGGAGCAAGCTTACAAGACCACCTGATTTAAGACCAATTTTTGGCGCACTTGATTTGGAACAATGTGTTTAGCGTGCGGAAATATCGCGCTATAAGACCAACGGTTATAAGATCAAAACGGGTATATAACCAGAATTCAAAGCACAAGTTCGTGTGCCAGAAGGCACTTAAAGAAGTCTATAACATGCGCAATCTTGATATTTAGTTTACTCTTCTTTTTGGAGCCTAGAGATGGGCTAGTGTTTACTAATTACTTTCTACATACTTCTATTGATACTTTTTACGCTTAAATTTTTTAATGTACAAAGTAATTGATTTTTTAAATGGATAAAGTAAATAAGTGCAATTGTTCTTATTCGTTATCCTACAATAGTGAAGCAATTGACCTTCTGAAACCTGGATAACAAGAAGTTGCAGCTGAGCATGCATTACCATAAATTAGTTCAAACATTTATGTTCAAGTGATTCGAATTAATGTCAGCTTTAGCAACCATCGGAAATCTATGAATCTTTGTTGATTTTAGAATTTGTATGCCTATGTAGGCAACAAAATATTTCCAAATTTGCGATCAAATATTTTGCTGACAAATGTTATAATTTTTTATAAAAAATTGGTGAACAATTCAATTTTAACTGAACTTTAATCCTTATACCAAACTTCGGAATTGGGGATTCCAATTCCGAAAATTTTCGGAATTGGACGTGTTTTTTGCTACCATACTTCCGAATTAGAATTGGATTTTGGATTTCCAAATTCCAATTCCTACGTGCGGTTTTTCGGAATTCGATCTACCATACTTTATCCCGCGGCGAGAGGAATTGGCATTTGAGATTGCCAAATGCCGAAGTTTCAGAATTTGACTACCATACTTTGGAATTGACCCTTTCGGAATTGGGTTTTCCTACTTTTCCCACCTACTTTCGGAATTGGATTTTTTTTTTAATTTGAAAAAAAAAAAACAATTCCAATGCTGAATTCTGCTTCAACTTGCCCCATCAAACCAAAAGGTTACATTAACCGCGAATTAATTAGTAAATTTGAACAAATAAAAAATTAAATTATTTCAAATTAAGTTTTATTTTTTTGTTGATTTGTCTACTGCCGAAAGTATTTAATTTCAACCATTGACACTTCACTAATTATTAGTGAAGTGTCAAATTGCTGCGATGGACATGGGTTTGACTCGTCTCTACGTTAGTAACAACATATTGTAGAACAGTGCCAAAAGAAGCACACTTTGGCCCGATTCTACCTAAACAAAGATTGTTTCTGGATCCCACTTCATCATTTTAAATTTACAGATTACAAATAATCTGTCCTCGTCCACAATAGACACATTGGAAGGACACATTGTTGCTGGATGGAAAAGCCAAAGGACTTCAACATGTCTTTTCCTAGTATCCTGCTTTCCTGTATCAATTTATGTTTGTCCATTTCTCTTTTTTCATTCATTTTTTACTCCTAATAAAAAACTTGAGAAAAAGCAAGGAAAAAAGGTCAAATTTTATTTTAAATTTTTTACATCCCGCGTAAGTATTTTGTGCACTTGGGAAAAAGATACTTTCTACTTTGAGAATTGGAAAATTGGATTCTGATTCTCCAATTCCAAAGTATGGTAGGGAAATGCCAAAATCGGCGAGAACTTTGGCTTTTACATGTCAGAATTCGCCGTTTCAAATTCTAAAGTATGGCAGCACCGTCCAATTCCAATTTTCAATGCCGATTCCGAAAATTGGAATTGGAATCTCCAATTCCGAAGTTTGGTTTAAGCATAATACCATGTTCCCACTATTAAAAATGCAATTTTTAAAGCAAAAATTACATATTAATTAATGTAATATGCCTCAAATTTACTTTAAAATTGGTTCTCCATCTAACTACTGAAGTTTCTCGAAAAACTAATATAACCGCTTATTTCATAAAAACATCTCTCATAGCTTTTATAACAAAACGAAATTGGTCTTATATCCATTATAAGATCATGACGGCTATAAGACCAGAAATTTCTGTGTAAAATCGGATACATTAGAAGCGTGTTCCACTTTACTAGTTTAGGACTTTAAGACTTGACATTTGTTCACAGTCTGTAATCATAATTCATACTCAAAGGTCATATCTTATTATTTCACACATATTTGAATTTGCAATGAATGACTTAGTGAATGGTTTAATGATTCAAAACTTAATTCCTTCATTTAATCGTACACATTTAATTAAATTGACTTCATAGGGCAGGTTTCATTACATGATTAGACAGATTGGTAATCTGTAATCTATAATCAAGTGGGTTTGATTACGGATTCGCGGGTATGTAATTATAATCAAGTAATCAAAACCCTAAATTATTTTATGATTACATGATTACATATTATTGTTATAATGAGCAACCGAAAACAATGCGAGAAATCATGTCTTACAGGAATTCCTATACCCTTCCATTCTTGCTGTAATAAATCATTCCAAATCGTTCAATACTAACACAAAACTTTTGTATCTTGCACTTCTATTTACTTTTGACTCCACTGCTCTAAAAACAAAAGTATTTATTTATTTTAACAGTGGAGTACCGTGATACTTTTTAAATAGAACCTTTTTTTTTAACTTTTGATCCCACACTTGAAAGACAAATTTCTTGTATGCTGCAAAATGCTGACTGTTAGCGTAGAATTTGGAAAATTGCATAAAGTATTAGATGGTAAATATTTTCAAGTTGTTTCGGTAGTTGGAAATAAGGTTTGTGCAAAGTTAGCAGAAAACGTCAGTTGCTAGAAGATGAAATGATTTAGTAACTACATTTCCTTTTGTGCTTCAATCACATCATGAAACTTCTTACGCAAGATTTAATGAAATTTTTGGTGAACGTAAGTGAGTGAGTACAGTTTTAGCGGGATCAAGTTTTCTTGCAAAATTGTAATTTCTAGATATAACTTTGGCATTACACCATTACATTAACATTATGCATCAGCATTAACATGATAATTCAAAATGCACCCATGTTGGGATGGAAGTATATTGCGAAATATGATCAAAGTTCATGAAGTTTTTAAATGCACACTCATCCAAATAACGGACACACTCATCGCGTCTACTCAAAAATTTTATAAAATCTTGTGCAAGAAGTTGCATGATGTAATTAGGCATTAAGTACAATGACGGATTGTAGTAACTTTACCACTTTATTTTATAATTTGCAATAATTGCAGTATTAGTTTTTGCAACCAACAATAAATTAATATTTGAAAAAACTCAATTAGAATTTGATTCCATGTATAAAATGAAATTTCAATGTAATCAAAAAATGAAATCATATTTGTAGAGATTATGATTATAGATTCCAGTTACTAATATATGATCATGACTACTCCAAAATGTAATCCTAATCATGATTAGTAATCGATTACTCATTTTTGACTGTAATCATGTAATCAGTAATCTGATTACATTTTTTTAATCAAACCTGCTCTGTAGTTTATGTCTCACGATGATGAAATGAATGGCTAGACCGCAAGATTTGGTTTATTACACCCGATTGTTCATTTTAACCGATTTTATTATGACAGAAGTTTTCAACATTTGTGTCTATCACTTGGTGGAGAACAGCAATTCACGTTCATTACAAACACAGTTCGATTACACCGGGAGCCATAATTATTTCGTAATTGTGAATGATTGGTGAAACCCGATTGCTCATATCTCAAATTTAACAAAATTATATATGTACAATCATAGTGTATAGACTGTAGTCGTTAGGAAATGTACCGAAAGAGCTCACCGTTTGCTATATAGGCTCTAACTTAATTTTATTTAAACTTAAATTCTGGAACTTTTACATAAGTACATAAGCCTTCCTTGGTGATCCGAATCTAATTATTTAAAGTTTTAACAATTTACAAACGTTAACTTAGCCATTAACTGCCACCAGTCCTGCTAGCTAGGATTTTTGGTGATATCGTAATAACCGTAATAAAAAATAATTTCACTTTAGCGTTAGTTTTTACAGGGGTCGGAGTCTAGTAAATTTTGTTTTGATAGTTTGCATAGTTTAATTATAAATTTTTGTTTGATTGGTTAATTTGATAAATACTACTTACAGGGAGGAGCAACGTGGGGGTGAGGCAGAGTTTCTCAAGGTATATAAACCATCAATAATCAATTGTATTCACTTTTGAACGTTTTTTTGTATTGCTTAGAGACAAGAACACAAGCGGTCGGATTTGGATGAGCAATTGAAGGAGTACATCTTGGAATGGCGGAGACAACGCTCAAAAGAAGAAGATGAGCTGAAGAAACTTAAGGACAAACAAGCGAAGCGGAAGGTTTGAACTATTTCAATTATGAAATCAAAATGACACAAAATATGTCCCAACTTAACAAAACTTTTTCAAATATATTGTTCTCTAGACATTAAGAGAGCAAGAGGAGAAGCGATTAACTGAGAAGAAACGTCAAGAAGATGAGCGGCGCGTGCGTGAGATGGAAGAGAAGAAGCAAAGAGAACAGGAAGAAAAACTGAGGCGTCTTGAGGAAGCGGAGCGTAAACGACAGCTTATGCTTCAAGCGCAGAAGGTCAGCCAATTTAGTAAAATAATTTTTAGAAAAGCGGCCAAAATTTTTTTAATAATTATAAATTGAATTAAAAATTTGTATTTGACAGAGTTAAAAGTTTTGCCCAATTTCTGCTTAATGTTTGCTTATTTTACAGTCAAGTGTTGGTGGGAAACTTACACTTCAGGCAGGTGACGACGATGTGAGTAAAATCCTAGCAAAATATCATAATCCGCTAATTTATACAATTTTTTTTATTTGACGCATGAGCAGATCATGGGAATGGGATCTGCTCGTCAAGAGTTGAACAAAACAAAGGAGCAACTGGAGGAAGAAAAGCGGATTTCAATGAGCTTCCGAATCAAACCACTCGATGTCACTGGACTCTCCGCTGAAGCTCTTAAGAAGAAGGCTCATGAGCTCTGGGAACAAGTTGTTCGTTTGGAAACAGAAAAATACGATCTGGAGGAGCGTCAGAAGCGTCAAGATTACGACGTAGGTACTAAAGTTCCAAAATTTTGTGCAAAATTTAAAAATTTTGAAAATTTTTTTTTTCAGTTAAAGGAATTGAAAGAACGACAGAAACAGCAACTAAGGCACAAGGCAATGAAACGTGGTTTAGATCCTGAGTAAGAAATGAAAATTTGAAATAACCTTAACTAGACTAAATTCTCATTAATTTAGATTATTTTATTTTGTTCAGGGCTCTTACAGGGAAATATCCGGTAACTCAAACTTTTTTTTATTATTTTTTTTTGGTTAATTTTGAAACTTGCGTGAATAATTTTTTGTATAAATTTAGCCCAAGATTCAAGTGGCTTCCAAATTCGAACGGCGTGTAGATACAAGAACTTATGAAAACAAAAAGAACCTCTTTCAAGGCGTAAGAGACGTATTTAAGCAGTTACTATAATTTGATTAATTTTGAAATTGGTTAATTTTTTTTTAGTTTTATTTTTGAAAATAATCTATTAGTAAGATGAAAATTTAGGATATACGACGTAATATAATCAAACTAGGGAAATTTATTTACTTACTGCTCATGGAGTACTTTTATGCATGGCTCGGATGACATTGAGCATTGGATTAATGAACTTTTATAACGATTAGACAAAATTTTCTTAAAGTTAAGAAGAAAAATAATTCCTAAGAAAGGTTTTTTGGAAATATGAAAAAAAGTTTATTTTTTAATTTCAGCAAATTAAATATGAAATTTGTGAATATACAGACTCCATGATTCTGATTTGGAAAACAAATTGATATTATAAAAAAAAGAGTTTTAATAGTTTTATTTTTTGATTTTTAGCAAAATTTCAACATTAAAATGTTTTTGTCCATTTTCTGCCGAAATTGGATTCGGAATTTTACTGTCATTGCCAACCCTTTTATCATTTTATCAAAAATTTTACCATTTTTTTGTAAGAAATTAAGAATTTCAATATTTTTTTTTGAATAAAATATCCTGGGGCATAATTATAATACCATGAGGTCATAATCCGCATGAGGAAAATAATATATGTTAGAGTTTGAATTAATTAAAATTTCAAAGTACACTGTCAAAGATTTATTGGAAATAGATCAGAAGAGTAGCAAGCTTCAATAAAATATATTCATAGAATAATTTCTATATATAAAAGAAAATTTTTAATACAGAGGAGAATCAGGCAATTTTCATCTTATAAACTAAATTTAAATTTTGGAGGTTACAATACAAATTTTGTTCTTATTAAATTATTAAACTGACCTGTAAATTTTGGAATCATTTCTTTCTTTAGGATTTGGAGAAGCTTCACAAAGAAACGACAGATAAAGCTTGGACAGACACCGTAAAAGCTTTTGACGAAAGGCAAAAGAGTAAGACTTTCTTGACCTCTGACCTCAAAAATTCTATATTTTTTTATATCATTTTTCGAAAATCCTTGTAGCCAAACTCCACAAATGGTTCGGTGAACGACCAGGGAAAAAGAAGGGAGAACCAGAGTCCCCCGATGAAGAGGAAGTGAATGTAAGTAGTTTGACCTCTCGACCCGTTGGGATTGGATTACCTTAAATTTTGGTAATTTTTATTGCTTTATTTTTTCAGGACGCTGCACTTCCTGATACATACGAGGAACCAATTTTTGAAGCAGAAGCAGAAGCAGCACATGAAAACGAGCAGGAAGAGGAAGAGGAAGAGGAGGAGGAAGAAGAAGAAGAGGAGGAATAGACCTGTGCCTGCTCAAACATTGTTTTCAGACTCATTACGAACTGAAGAAATTTTACGAGCTTTTCTTGTCAATCTTGTCGTTGCGTGCAAAAAATGGAAGTGAAAATTAAAAAAAAATTTCAAAAAAAAAATTTTATTGGCTTCTGAATTAAAATTCGATAAAATTTTCTGGATGTTTCAATGTGATATTTGTATTAGGAAAATAATAAATTGGGATTTCGCAACAAATACTCATTAGATAAGGGCACCTTACATTTTTTAACGCTTCAATCCGTTATGATTTTGTTATAATGGATCATAGTAATCTCAATGGATGCGTCGATGCAACAGTATGGCAATTAGTGTTTGTCGGTTTGACTAGTCAAATGTTATTCTTTTTAATCACTATTTCAAGCTTGCTTCGCAAAGTTACTTAAGGGTCGGATGTGATTTGCTCTATCACGTCTTATTTATCTTATGAACAGTCATAACAAAAGTCGATGGTGAAGGATACATATGGATAACATTAAATTATAATAACTTTAATCTTAGATACACTTTTCCGTAATTTAGTTAATAAACTGAAGTCAATTTGAATAATTTAGTAGCTTAGTGTTTCAGCAGTTCTGAGACCATCTCTTCAACTAATAGTCTTTGTTTTCTTAGCTTCTTTGGTATACGTAAGCTGTAATAATCAGTTTGACTGTCCTGAATTATTCGGTTTTAAAAATATTTGGTTTGTGTGATGTTTTCTGTTTGTAGAATCGTTTTGTGTCTAGCGCTCCTCTGAGTCGTAGAGCTTCAAGGTCGGTTTATTGTTTGGTACTAAGTTCATAAGCACCCATGTTCTACCAATTCTACCACTTTGTCTTTTCTCACTCCTCTTTCCGCAGCTTTCTTAGTATCCGTTTTCTTATATGAGAAACTTCTGAAAGTTCGATATATTTTAGTGTCAAGGATCTATAGTTTTGACTTATAACTAGGATTGTTTCCATCTCTTTGGAGTTCTTGTCAATAATAGCTTGCTTCTTCGGAGGATTCAAAATCTCATCAACGCCTTCAAAACAAAAGAACTCCCAATACAATGACAATAAATATACTCGGATATAATTTGTTTCACTATTTTGCAGAAACCACATGGCTGAAGTAAGCCAGCGGTTTTCAATTTTCTTTTTAACCCAAAATATTACAGGATGTTTGGCATATCTAAACCTAAAAAAAACCTAAGCCAGATGTCCTTAAATGTCCTTAAATGTCCTTAAATGGCCTTCCTCCAAGCGAAATGGACCCAAGAAAGTGGGAGAAAAGGGCGAAATTGAATATTTTTTCATTGAAGAACACTGCTTCTATCACTGTTCTTTTTCCTTGGTCCACTCCTCGGGAATTGAAAATTTTAGAAACAAAATTACTGACTTTAACTTTTAATTATTTAATTCAAATTGAAAACGTTTTTCAACTTTACTGTTTAATTTCGTTTATATACATTTCACTGCGTTATCGTTTTATAGATAAGTGTAATAGTTATTATTAGCGATATATATTGGACAAAACCTAAGAGTGACACAGACACCAGCTGCCTTACACCTAGTTATTGAACTACAACAAAGGGTGCTCACTTTTTACTGTATAAATTTAGGTCGTTACCTTTCTCTGTTAGGTTTTAAAACCAGATTTGGAAGAAAATATCAAATCGATATATATCACGACATATATCACGATATATATCATGATTATTTATTTCGGAAAATATGATATTTTTGGTATTTTCATTAAACAATAGTTTTTGAGTTAGAGACAACCCATGAAGCCATAGGCGTAAATGTAAAGCATGCACGACGTAAACGTGCAATATTATTCAAGCGAATGAATGAAAGAAATTCAACCTGTGATATTTTGTTTTATTATTTTATTCCCAAGCAGTATTAATTTGGTTGGTAGTTAGTTCCTAATTAGGTGATTAAAAATGCCTTGATTTTGGTTTCAATTGACCCTAACGTGTGAACTGTGTTAAAAAATATCAAATGCGTGAAAATAACAAAAATATCAAAAAATATTTTTCAAAATACCATGATATTTTCGAACTCTGTTTAAAACCCAATAGAGAAACTAAAATTGATTTTTCATTACTCAGATGGTGTCACGATCACGTCGAACCTGCAGTAATTGATGCAAAAACTGAATCTCTATCTAGTAGTGTGAACCGCCTGCATATGTACTTCCATCCTGTAGGGGAATCGATTTTAGAACATAAAATGGCAAAATTCAATTAATCAATTAAACTTATTTTTCATTACCCAGATGGTGCCAGGATCTCGTCGCACCTGCAGAAATCAGCCTGACACCATCTGAGTAATGAAGAATAAATTTTATTGATAAATTGAATTTTGTAATTTTGTTCTAAATTCTATTCCTTACAACATGGAAGTGCACATGCATGCGATTCACACTCCTGGATAGACAATGAGTTTGTGCATGAATTTCTACTAGTGCGACGTGATCCTGACAGAGTCAGGATCACTCCCTCTTCAAACTCCCACTCAGATTTGTGGTGGGTTACGGGAGTTGAAGAAAATTTGGTAGTACAAAAGTAGTAAGATGTAAACAGTAAGATTAATAACAATTCGTTGCTTGGGAGTAACTATTCTGTATCAATTTAAAATTAAAACGGAACGCCAAATTACAGATTTTATTTTGGAAATAAAATATTCCTTAAACATTTTTAATTACAATAGTAATTATCAAGCATTTGTTGGAAATATCGCGGTGTTACATGAACTAGGCTGCTGCTAAATTCCAATACGTCTTCAGAATATGTTTGATGGTACTACTGTCTTTGCTAATGCTTACAAAAAATATCATACATTTAAATTATTAGCCAATTAACGTTCTTATAATAGATATTAGCTCAAACTAGTCTATCCAATGTAAATTATGCTAGAAACTTGGTGGCATAATGTACATATTTGTTTTTGTCGGATGATAGAATATTACAGTTTACAACTACTGAACCACCAACTGAATTCCACTATCCTCTAACAGTGAATACAGTTACCCATCGATGACGGCATTTCTTCCGCAATGCAAATAGGTTGTTGACATGGTAAATAACTTAATTATTATGTTTAATTGGTAGATCTGCCGTTTCAATTTAACTTAATTAAACAGAAAATGTATAGTATGTTCGATCTCATTGGCCTCCTTATCTTAAATTCATTGGAGACAACTTAATGATCTAGAATCAGCAACTGCAAAGCTTAACAAATTTAGAATGTTTTAAAATTTTGATTTTCTTGCGACTACACTTAAATATAATAAAGCCCATATAACTAAGTAAAAATTTTCTGTCTAAAATCCACAATTCTTAACCACAACCCAAGCTACGAAAGTAGATGGCATTTCAGCCTCTGTTTCATTATTTCGGCATGGTTTCTTCTAGATTTAATGGAGATATTATGGTTGTTTATTTTTCGTTACGTAATTAGAATTCAATGAAAACGAATTCTGCTGAAAATTTTAAAACATTCATTATGAACGCGTAAAACATTTTAAAATAAAGTTTATTTGTTGTGTTTAAAATATTATGTTCCTGGTTCCTTTATTTCTTTATATCGATCTTGTAGCAAAAAAAAACAGAAAAATAATTGTTAATATGTAGGCAGTCCTGATGTGGTTTCAAAATTCTTTAATTTGTTTAAGTCTATTTGACAATTGACCTTTGATGTCTTTCAACATGAATGCCAAGCTAGTGCTAACGAGCAAATGTTATATATTTTTCTAAAATCAGCTCACAATGCCATAAAAATATCTAGTATTAAATGTATTTTTTTTAATTACATGCTTATTTTGGCGAAAACGTATACTACTTCTCAAAAACAGAAACTTTACGCATGTATAAAACATTTTTTATTACGATTCAAGGAATAAACAGTTCCAAATTATGCATGTATATGGTTACAAAATTGACTTTTGGTCATTTGGCTTTTATAATTAATATTTAGATTTGAGCTGAAACTGTAAATACTTGTCCTGCGTACATATACCACGAAATATACCACCATGCAACTTATGATCTTTCCAAAGAAAACGAGAATCTCAAAACTGATAAATATACAATATAAAATGATCATATTGATCTCGTTCTACGCACAAGCTAAATGCATAATTCCCAAAATAAATCTAGGTTAGTCAAACATACTACCACAGAGGAATAACATGCATAGAATTATATAACCAGCATTTTCAAAATTATTTTTTCATTCAATGCTTAAATAATTTTTAAACTAATGATTTAATTAGATTCCACAAAACAGGAGAGCTATTGCTCTAAATTGATCATTTCTCGTACAAGTAAGCCTATCAGAAGTACTCAAAGTATCGGACTACCTTCTTAAGTAAACTATTAAGAAATAATTAGAAAAACTGTTTAGAAATTTGTGGAACCGAGGTGAATTGAGCAATACATTGCTGTGGATAGAAATTTAAAACCAAATACGTTGGTATTATGNGTTGTGGATAGAAATTTAAAACCAAACACGTTGCTATTATGCACCTTGAGGTACACCTCGATAAGCAAGATGGCGTGTGAGGTATAAATTTTGAAATACGGGTAACGGAAACAAATTCGATGTCAGATTTGTTCAATAAATATAAAACCAAATTCAAATGATATACACTTTTTGAACATAAATAAAGTTCAAAGATACAACCTCGGTTACAAACTATGTTTCAAGAATGATTCTTTCGAAGACCAAATTAATATTTTGTCGCAGAACGAATAATTAGAACTTGGTTTAAAAGTTTCTGATTCTATCAATAGCATGTGAAAAGTAGACAAGACGATAAAAAATTTCCATAGGTATTTGATTCAGCTGAAAATTATTTATTTATTTTCAGAAAGCACACTTTATCCTCTACCTACGAATTTCCGTGTATATAGCAACTCGTAATTATTTTGATAGACTACCTTAAAAGTAAAGTTTGATTAAAGGTTCTTGTAAATATAGTATTTATGTGAACGTCAATTAAAACCTCTTCTCATTGCCACATTTTAAATCAACTTTATTCACGCGTAAATTTTCGAAAACTAGCAATGGGAATTTGTTTAGCAATTCTTTCAAAATTTGGAGTATATGCATTATCATGAATCATTTAGTATATCAATTTTGACAAACTGTATCATAATTAATGTAGATAACATGTAACAAAAATGCATAGCTAATCGCAAATGTTCCTAACTATTTTGTATCAATTGAAAATTAAAACTGAACGCCAAATTACAGATTTCATTTTGGAAATAAAATATTCCTTAAACATTTTTAATTACAATAGTAATTATCAAGCATTTTTTGGAAATATCGTGGTGTTACATGAACTAGGCTGCTGCTAAATTCCAATACGTCTTCAGAATATGTTTGATGGTACTACTACATAAACCACGAAATATACCACCATGCAACTTATGATATTTCCAAAGAAAACGAGAATCTCAAAACTGATAAATATACAATATAAAATGATCATATTGATCTCGTTCTACTCACAAGCTAGATGCATAATATCCAAAATAAATCTAGGTTAGTCAAACATGCTACGACAGAGGAACAACATGCATAGGATTATATAATCAGCATTTTCAAAATTATTTTTTCATTCAATGCTTAAATAATTTTTAAACTAATTATTTAATTAGATTCCACAAAACAGGAGAGCTATTGCTCTAAATTGATCATTTCTCGTGCAAGTAAGCCTATCAGAAGTACCCAAAGTATCCGACTAAATTCTTAGATTAACATTTTTTGATTTTTTTAAAAACATAATTTTGGAATTTCAAATTTGAATCCTCCCCGTGGATCATACTCATGAACCGTAGGTCAGTTAATTTTTTATAAATGATGACAATAAAAAATACTTTTCTGGATTGTTTATACAGTAATTACGAAACTTTTTCTCCATGCTGTAATTTCCTCAGTGGAATACTGCAAATTGAAAAAAGTGAAACAACCTCGTGCTTCATCTTGTAACAGTATTTTGAGAATTAGGAAGACTAAATTTAACTTACAGAGAATTTCCTTAGACGAATGTTTACTATTTTTTCGATTTACAAACCACGAAATAAGAAGGTTGACGGCTTCCATAAAGATACCCAAAACTGTTTTTCTGAAAGCTCGAAAAAAATTTTTTTGTTGTAATTGAACTTAAATCATTTAAGTATTTCAAATTTCCTTTTATTTTAATTCCTCTGAATTTTAAATTTTGTTTGATTTAGGACTAGAAAGATTTTGCATACTTCTGCTAATGTTATGCTACCCAAATAGACTTTCCGACTTAGTTGAAACATTTCGTCGATACAGAAGCACACTATCAGAAATAGTTAATTAGATTTTTCTTTTTCCATTATTATTTCTTTCAAATTTCTCACTTGCTCACAGCAATTGCCATTAAGCAGAAACGAAATTCTTTAAAATTGCTGCTTAGACCAAGGTAGCTATGAGAAATTTACAAAAAAACGTTTTTGATAAGGTTAGTCCATAACTCGGCTCATTTTAAATTTCGTTTTTTTCGAAGCTGGATGTCGAACAAACATCTAACTCCGTTGCAAAGGCTATATTTTAACATACTTCGAACTCGAGAAATTGGAAAATTAAAATTTTTTGAAATAGGTGGGTTATGGACTAACCTTATCAAAGACATCAAAATTCCTCATAGCAACCTTGGCTTAGATAATATCAAATTACTCGGAGAAAAATTATAAACATCAAAAATATGCTGCTCTAATGATATAAATGAATTGGTACATAACAGTTTACAAACATAAACATTTTTCTTTGAAATTATTGCCGCTAAGCTAATATCGAAATACCAGGAAAGAAAATACAAACCTAAAGACTTGCAATTGCATTAAAAAAAAATGTTAACGTTATGACGACAAGTGAATTGAAATTTTGAAACCAGTTCAATATCAAAATTATTTTCCGGTTATAAACAATTGTTTTAGTTGGTGGCTGAACTATGCTGTGTTAGCAAGTCAAAAGTAGAGAAATCAACGCATAAAGGTAAAGAAGAAAATGAAAAACAGCAAAATGTTGTAAGAGTTGGAAGGGACACTAACGGGATTGTTTCCTGACCGCATTGGTACGACGTATTTAAATGTTTAAATTATGTTACTAAATTAATTAGAATATTTTATCGTTTGTATTTTTCTTATTTTTAAGGTTAACCAAGTTTATCATCGTTTTTGCGCGCGGAAGATTATCTCACAGTTTCAAAATTACTATGGACTTGCGCAGCCGATGATATGTTTCCGAAGATGGGTCGTAAGACATTTATAAAATGTCTTACTCGAAAATGCCGTATCAAGTTTTTGTTATCCAAAAAGTTTCCTTTCCCAGATCATGTCATATATTTTCAGCAAATGACAATAGCTCGAATGATAATTGCATCGAATGTCAGCAAATGACTGCTTGGAGCAAGCAGTTTGCAGCAAAAGTTAGCTAAGAGAGCGACAAACTTGTTGACCAAATTGGAAATGAAGTTAAAATACTTTATCTACTGGTGGCTCACTGTGAACTTAACCCTATAGAATTGATTTTGATGTTTGTGAAAGGGAAAATTTCTGAAATGAATACTAACGTGGGACAACTTGTGTATATAATCTCACGAATGAAGTTATAAAGATTATGAAACCAAATTTATGGGATAGTTGCATTAAAACGGCCATCAAATTTAATGAAAAAATTCTGTAATCTGGACCGAATGATCGAAAATTCAATGGATGTAATTGCATCGGAGCCCAGATTAGTTATCACCAAGGACAACCAAATTATGCGATTTTTCACTCCAAATTATGCGCTAAATATTTCAGTTTATGCGATTTGATGCACTGAAATCCGACTCACAAAACTAATTGTAAAGGTCGTAGCATGTGATATTTATTCGCTGTTTTCACGCGATCGCAACTTGACAACCTTAAACTTGAAAACCTCTACAACTTTTGCGAGTAACAAAATCGTATCTTTCAAATTTAGATTTAACAAAACGAAACATTTTTGAAAAAAAAAAAAAATTCGTGTTCATAATTTGGCTAACGTTGTTCCACTCCACCAATCTTTTTTTTTAATATTATCTAACTGTCAAATTAATTGTTGAAAATCCCGTGCTACAACATGATGATCCCAATGTAATAATCACAGCCACAATAACCATAAAACTGTAATTTCTAAGTTTGAAGTTCAAACTTTGAACTTCTTAACTTGTAAACACATTTAGCCGCTTATTACCTGAAATAACTTTTCTCTCCAGTTTACCACAGAGACAAAAATTTAAGATATGCACCTTGGTACTGCTAGATATGGTACAGAGGATCGATACGTTATTACGCTGTATTCATTAAATAGTTGAGCAACAAAAAAATTCCAAATTTCTCCCCAAAATTATGCAATATTGTGCAAAATTATGCGCTACTTTGAAATTATCCAATTTATGCGTTTTATGCGGGACAAGTTGGTGTCAATCGTCGTAATTTTTCTTAATTCAGAGACACTAGAAATATGAATTAGACGACCAGGGTGAATTACGATTATGCAATTTTATACAAATTATGCATTTGGTCGTCCTTGGTTATCACCCTCAGCGGGCCATATATGAGCCAGACCCAGTGCATGGCTCTGGCTCATATAGTAATTTTGAGCCAGAGCCATGGCTCATGAGCCAGCTCAACGAAACTTGTGAGCCATGGCTCAATGGCTCAACTTTTCCCCTAAATTCTTCCACTTTTTCCCTAAATATTCATTTTTTTTCTTCCAAATCATTACTTTTTTTTTTAATTTTCGGAATTTTTAGTCAATGAAAGTCAATTTCCCTTTAGCCAGTGCATAATTATGATTTGTATTGGCTTATTCTCACTAGATCATTCTCACTTTTAGCAAAATGTGCATATTAATGGGAAAAAGCATTTTTTATGTTGAGCCATGAGCCATGGCTCTGGCTCATGAGCCAGCTCAACAAAAATGCGGAGCCAGAGCCATGGCTCATGAGCTGGCTCACCGCTCGGGTGAGCCATTAGCCATGGCTCATTGAGCCAGTGGCTCTGGCTCACGCCAAAAGCTGAGCCATGCGGAACACTAATCGTTGCTACCTTGTGGGATTTTTTGATTAGCAAATTTGACACGTGAATGCCCAAATCTAAAGGGTATGAAATGTAAATGTGTTTATAATAATCTTATAAATAAAATTTGCATTATTGTAGAAAAGTTAAATAAAACATCTCATTGTGTTTAAAGTGAAAATTTTGTGCTAATTTTGGCTTTAAAAAATGGGCTTACCACCCCGCCTTAGATTAATAGTAATAAAATATTTCTACCGATGTCCTAACGACATTTACCAAGAACTGATGGATCGGTACAACGCACATCCCGCGACAGCTAATAATCAAATTCGGAGTAGAGCGACAATCAAAAAAATAGCTGATACTTTTGAGAAATCATTCACGCTGCTGGACTCCACGCGTAAAAATCGCCACAAGCCGGCCACGGGAAAAGAAATGTCGGCAGCTGTTATAGCGGCTGCTAAATTAGATCCCAACATAACAACTAGGAAATTGTATGCCCATTTATTGCGATTGGGTTGGGTAAAATGGGAGACGGCCGGGTGACAATGTTTCCGATTAAACTTTCCACTCTGTATATTGAACATGTTTTGAAACCTTTAGTGGAAGAACCTGTGGCTTCATTTCAGCCTGGCAAGCTCGACAAAGTATTTGTGCATCACGACGTAGCCTCATCGCATACTTTAAAAAAACCACTGCTTACGCAGATTTAAAGACACGATTTGGAATGACCATCATTCCGAAAACAGAAACACCTGTAAAAAGTCCTTAGACTAGTCCCTAGAACACATTTTAGCAGTGGAGTTACTTTTAATAGTTGAAAGTTTTTAATAGTGCAGTATATTGCACTATTAGAATATATTTTAATGGTTCAAACTTTAATAGTACAAATTTTTTAACAGTGCAGTATTTTAATGGTTCAAACTTTAATAGTACAAATTTTTTAATAGTGCAGTTTTTTAATAGTTAAACGTTTTAATACTGCAGTTTTAATAGTTAAAAGGTTTAATAGTGCAAATTTTTTAATACAGGAAAACTGGTTTCGGAAATAGAGGTTTTCCGGAAAACCTCTATTTCCGAAACCAGATAACTCAACCCCGTCTCACCTCACGTGGCGGTTACCATAAACATTCAAATAATGTGGCGGGCTAATTTATATAATTATTTTGTGGATTACTATTACTAATTTAATTAAGTTAATTTAATTATTTCTATGGATAAATCCAAACCACTTAAACGTTTGTCATTGTATACAAAGCAGCAAGTATTATTGGATCTAACAAATAAGACCAGAAAAGATGTATGTCAGGCCCATTCAATTAGTAAATCTACAGTTTCTAATATTTTGAAGCAGAAAGGAGGAATTCTCGATTTCAAAGGGGATTCTAAGGTAAGTGTAACTCAAAATACCATAATTTCTGTTAGTTTTATTTTTTGTAACTTCCGTTTTATGGCTTGAGTGGATTCAAATCCTATCGCCTCTCCTTCTTTACTTTCGCATTGTTTTAAGGTTCGGAAATACATTGTCGAGAACAATGTCAAAGAGAAAAATTCAATTTTGATGGAGTGGATTTTAAAACTTCGTGGACAAGGAATTCCAATTTCCGGATGCTTTATTAAAGTAAAGGCAGAAATGACATTTGAAAAATCCGTTTCCAATGGCTGGCTAGAAAAGTTTTTGAAAAGAAATAATTTTTGCCTCCTAACACCACAAGCAAAGGCCAACCGCTCGATGCTGGAATAATTAACTGTGTCAAGCAGAACTATTCAAAGCTTGTAGTGAAAATGCTCGATGTAGGCAAAAATTTAAATGAAATTACTCTTGCTAATGGTATCGAGTTGCTTTGTCAGCCTTGGGGTCAAGTGAAGGATACTACTGTAATTAATTGTTTTAAAACTTGCGAAAAGTTTGAATGATGCTATTGAATTAAATTAATAATAATATTAATAATAATTTTGAATTAAAAATCAGAAAATTCAAAAAAAAAAAAAAAAAATTTTATTTGAATTCCGTTGACCGTTACGCGACACTTTACGGTACCTGAATGTGAGGAGGGGTGGAGTGAACTTGATTCAGCCAATCAGAGCGAGTTCGGGAAATAGAGGTTTTCCTGTANTGAATGTGAGGAGGGGTGGAGTGAACTTGATTCAGCCAATCAGAGCGAGTTCGGGAAATAGAGGTTTTCCTGTAGTTCAAAATTTTTAACATTACAATTTTTTTAATAGTGTAATTTTTTAAAGCACAAAGTTTTTAATAATACAGTGCAGGACGGTTATAAGAGCTGCCCTCCGTCGCCTGAAAATGCTGTTCTTATAACCGTTTGTTCTTATAACGCTTATAAGAGCAGGATGTACTTATAAAAAGTATATGGCAAAAAAAAATTTTTTTTTTCAAAATTTATAAAAAGAAAATCTATACTATAGTATAGATCTTAAATAAAGTTACCGACTGTAATTATCGTCGACAATTTCGTCAAAAATTGCAATTGTTTAATTCCTATTTAAAGTTTTGTGAAGATTTTACAAGAACGACATTTCAGCTGAAATTATTTCAAGTGGTACTTTTATAAATTGAAGATGTAAAAAGATTATTTTTGTTTGAGATTTGACTTTTGCTCTTATATCCAACTCCCGCTTCAAAAATTACCTAGCAAAAGGTAGTTCTTATAACCGTTTTGCTCTTATATACTTTGTTCTTATAACGCGTTAATGTCCCATGCTAAATGCATTAGAGCAAATCAAACCTTCAAAACTCTGCTCTTATAACCCGAATGTTCTTATAAAGGGTGATCTTATAAACGTCGTGCACTGTACAAAGTTAATTGTTTAATTGATGCAAGTTTTTTTTATTGGCACAACAGTTATTAGTTTTGATACAGAAATCCCTCCATAGAACTCTCACTTTCATATAAACTGATTACCATATTAGCACTAGAATCAAGCTTCAAATAATTTTCGGCACAAATCTTCAAGAGCTCCCATTGTGCTCATTCATTGTCGATTCTATCGTCCAGTTACGAAATCAATAATTGTAATTCTACAGACTATTCCATAAATCGAAGTTCCTTCTGAGATGGGCAAATTTCTGATGACAGTTTCCTAATGAGTATGTTATATGAAAATTTATTTATGTGAAGGTTTATTGTAAGATCACAAAACGAATATTATGCTATTATAAACTGTTTCCGACTTCCAATATAAATAATGATAATTGATCTAACCACTGAAGGGTAATGGACTTGCCTCGCATTTATTAAGTTTCTTCGCTTTGCTTACTGAACAAATATAATGATTGACCATTAATATCTTAACGAATTTTTAGTCAATGAAAGTCAATTTCCCTTTAGCCAGTGCATAATTATGATTTGTATTGGTTTATTCTCACTAGATCATTCTCACTTTTAGCAAAATGTGCATATTAATGGGAAAAAAACATTTTTTATGTTGAGCCATGAGCCATGGCTCTGGCTCATGAGCCAGCTCAACAAAAATGCGGAGCCGGAGCCATGGCTCATGAGCTGGCTCACCGCTCGGGTGAGCCAGCTCATGAGCCACGTGTACGACTTGGCGTTTTGGTAATTTTTTGGGAAAATTTCAGTTGCTCCTTTTCTTTCCATTCTCGTTTGGCAGGATTTCGCTTAAGTTGACCATCCCAATCTAAATCAACAAGGCCACCTTGTCGAGCAATCTCAGCTTTCACCTGAAATAACGAATATCATATTTGTCAATATTGATCACAAAAAATATAACTGACAATAAATCCTATTCAGAATTAGTAAACAAACAAATATACAATGAGTCTATCTGAATACTCCCATTTTTTAAATTTGTTATTTTCAAAATAAAAATATGAAGTAACTACAGTATAACTCGGCGATAATTCACCTATTCGCAAAAAATATAATAGAAACATCACATGAAATCAAAAAAATTTTGCGAATGCAATGTTAAGGTATTTGTGTGCAAAAATTAATTTGTAAGAAACCTGTCTAATGTAAAATTTTAAATAATGTTAAAATTTCGAGTCAAGCAGAAGGGGGAGAAGGAACAAAATGTAGAAAGAAATAGGTTATTGTTTGGTCACCACTGTTGGAAACACAAACATTGGAATCGCCAAGTATTGACTCTTTTTTTATGGGAGGTTTCAAATAGAATCATTGTTATATCAATTTACAAATTCAGTGTCATATATTTGGTTTTAATGAAATCCGCTAAATTGAAGTCTGGATACATCGAAACAAAAAATGTGCATACTCCATAATTTTGTTCGGAAATAATAAAATTCTGTTCAACCTATGCCCTATCTACTCGTCAAAGTCAGTACTCAGAAATATATTATCTTGCTAGAACACAAATTAATTATCTATTATATCGAGTTATTAATTATCTATTATATCGAGTTATTAATTATCTATAACTCGATCTAAAAATACTGCTTGATTTTGCAGTAAAGCAGAGAAAAGTTCAGTTTGCGTAGTAAACAGTACAGTAGATCCCGATTGTAATAACGCCAGTATGTAACCAACTTTTACCTGTAATGAAATCAAGTGTCCTGACATGAGTCTGAATTGATTATATTAAAAGAGATTTTCACTAAAAAAAATTTGACCGATAGCCGATTCAGTGATATACTTAAATCGGAGCATTCATGAATTTATATTTTAGTCCCAACACTACTAAATTTTAACTATAAACTTATTTTAAGCGTGAATTAGAAATGATGAATGAGCGAATAATTTTGAAACTTAAAGATAACATGGATGTGTATGCCTTGGGGGATACTTCCTCAATGTTTATTGCTTATCATATTTTTGAGTTTCCCTTTAAAACACATGCTTTTTATTAAAAAAAAGAAGCTGTTTTAAACATGTTTTAAACATTTTTCGGTCAATCACTTTCGAGGAATATATTCCTCGATAAGAACTTCCATCTGCAGAAAATTGTCTAAAAGAAATAAGCAACCGTGAAACTGGAGTGTAACGCATCACACCTTGATTGCCAAATTGAACACGAATATAATTCAAAATCGTCTGACAGCGCCGATGAGCGTCGTAGCTACACGCCTCAGCAAGCTTTCTATAAAACAAGTTATTGCGATAAATATGAAACCTTACCCTGTTTGCAAAATCAATAGATGGTTCATCTTGAGCTCGTGTCATGGGTGGCAGATACCAGACATCACAAATGATGGCCCACGAAGTCATCATCATATAGAGATACTTCAACATCGACTGTTCACTAGAGTTCCAGAAAGCATCACCAAATCGTGGATCATACTAGTGCCAATAATTATATTCATTACATCAAATACCAGTAATAATTCACGTTTATTTGCTCACCTTGATAGCAACTGGGTATACAGTCCCGCCAACTTCGAATGACCCCTTTTTAAACTGCATTACAGCGCTATTGTTGATGCATGTGCCTTCCGGAAAGATTAAAATTGGCAACTTTGTGGGATCTTCCACATGATCTTTCAATCTGTATATGAGTAGAAAGAAAAACACCATTTTGAGTGCTTTTACAAACACTTGATTTTGGGTTTGTTTTTAATTCTTACGAACCTTTGAGTGACTTTCTGACGATCTTTAATCTCAGATCTCTCAAAGAATATATGGTGCGATGCAGTACCTAATATTTTTTGCAAAAAACCCAGAAACCCACCGTGCGTTTGACCAATCTGAATTTAAACATTTTTTAATTGAAGTTCACAAATTGCAACATTTTTGAACTAACGAGAGCAAATGAAGTTTCACATCCAAGTGGGACAATGTCAATGATAGTAGTGTGGTTGGCAACACAGATGCCCCCACCTCTGGGTTTGTTCTCCTGTTGGTGGTAGGTGGGGATGAGAGAGAATGACCTTGAAAAAAGGCGATACGAGAACTTCATCGCAATGTCATGTAATCTCTTCTTCTCATCCCAATTGTTCGGAACCAGACCAATCAGGAATGTTAACAGAAGCAGCGTAAGCATCTAAAAAACAAAACAAACATAATGGCTGCCTAAAAAAATAATAACATTCTTGAAAAATTCGTTTTTGTAATCTTTATAGAAAGTTAACATTTTAAATTAGACTACATAACGGTACATCGTATCTATCTACTCTTATTATCTTAGAATTAAAATTTTTAGCCAAATAACGTCATGAGTGTGCATAATCTATATAATACATAATAAATCTCTTAGAATGAACGAATCGTTTGAAGGGATGTTATTCCTTTAGGGCATCGAAATAAACCAAACAAATGCATGTTTCATGTCATTGCGCTTTAGTGGAAATTGGTCTTATTTTTACAAAATATAGAACTTGAACTTTTCGCCAATCAGTGTTCGCCAGATGTTAAATCAGTGTTAAAGTCAGTGTTCGCCAAAATCACATTTACAGTATTTGTACAAACAGTAATAGCGCTTCATAAGAATTTGTATGGAATTTGGGGATTTAGAGGCAACTTTAGAGCGAAAATCAAATTTTTAATTTCAATCAGTCACCAGTGTATTCTGTTGTCAGACGAATGGGTTATGCGCTATTTTTGGTGCATGCTGTCCTATTTTCAAAATCTGTCCATAGTAAAATGAATATGAATTAGACGCTATATTAGGTGCAAAATTGAATTTCTATAGCTATATAAACCTTTATTAGCAATAAAAAATTCTACAACTATTCCGTTTTACAAGATATATTTGTACAATGCATAATCTCGGTATATGATGGTTTGAATATATCAGCAAACACTTATGTTATAAAAGTATTAATAATATCGGATATAACAACCGCACGTTATAACAACCAAATCTTGTGAATCCAAACATATTTATTGAGCATTCACTGTAATGAAATTTATAAATTATAATAAAATGGCTACTTACAGAGACTAGGAAAATTGCAAATCTGATCGGTAGTAGTATCCAATATCTAAAAATACATCCAATCATCCATAGGCAAGAGAGGCGGAAGGAAATGAATTCATACTTCCGATTTGTCCGTGTCAGCAGGTTCCAAGACTATTTTTAAACAAAAATAAAATATTTCATCATTAATCCATAACTTTTGCTTTATGTAGGTTCCTACCGAATTGGAATTTGAAGTTTGGAATTTGAAACATAGACACAATTTTATAATTTATTGCTGTGAAATTTTTGAATTTTACTCTCATCTCATTACTAACTCAAAATAGTTATTTTTATTAATAAATCACGCAGAAACAAAGTGTATTAATTCATACATGAGTAGCAATGATCAGATCAACTACACGACATACATGTCAAACAAACGACATAATTACCTACCATGTAAAAATGACGCCTAATTACATAATTACTTTTGGCGGACAGTGGTGCTGGAAAAATTTATATGATCGTCGTATCCTGTCCGTCTGTCACCAATTTCATAGACTGTAAAATTTCATTAGTCACATATTTGGTAAAATTGACGTTGAATTAATTCTTTGTGATGATGAATTCACGATCTACTATTATGATCAAGATTACAAACATATTTTTAAAATTCATAGTAGTGATTAAGAGTTAATAGACTAGACGAATGGTGTCGCTTAACTTGATTAATTATGATTATGAACTAAAAAAAAATTAAATCAATGCTCTCAAAAAACGCCAATGATAAAACTAATTATCCAGAGAATGTAAACGCAATATCGATCATAAAATTATCTTGCCACAATTACGAAAGTAAACTCAATTGAATTTTTGGAGCATATTAAGACTAAAAATTTTTATTCCAAATGCAACGTGAAACGAATAAGAAGGTGGTCAGAGATTATGGACGAATTAATCTTTAAGAACGAACTCTAACAGTTTAAATATTCAAAATACTTTTGAATGCATATATATTCTTCCAAATGTGTATTTTTGTTTCTCATCATGGGCAATATTGGATGTTTAACCTTCAAGCTATACACAAAGTTGAAGGAATTTTGCTTTTGTATTTTATCCTTTTACGAATAAAAATACATTTCCGGGAAAGGATTTTCCATACGATTCGTAAATGGAAAACAAGTACACGAAAAAATTAACAAAAACGGGAAATTGTAGAAAATAATGTTTAATCATTATGACCTTGACAATATTCTGAGTCAACACCACATTAGTTGAAGTTATAAAAGTTTTTTTTTTAAACAACGGTGATTGAAATAAATAAATTAGTACTAAATAACCAGATCAAGAAATTGAACTATGTATATAAAAAGTTCTTTACTAATGGAGTTATAAGAGATGGAATTCGTCCATTTCTGCGAAAACAATGACTTTGACTTTGAATCACAAAAGACATTTGCGAAATTTAGAAGATGTACTTCGAACTTAATATAATTTTTTTTTTTCTGAATCAAATTGTCTAATCACTTGTTGATTAGGCATTTTGTTCTCATTCATTAATTTTTGCAATTGAAATAATTGTTAATTTTTTAATTTTGTCAAACACTGGTAACCTACAATGCTGAATTAAATTTTTTAATTAAAGTAATAGTTAGTCGGAAGTAAATGACGTAAATTTGAAGTGTCTGGAACCAAAAATCAACAGAGAACGAAATTCCACTACTTTCTAGCTCAGCACAAAAATCTCATCGAATTTATTCCAAAAAATCCTGATGACTGATTTCTCCTACTTTGTTTTATTTCTCCGAACTCCGATTTGATATTTTTATAGACAACCTAATTAGGTTTTAGTTTTCTTAACCTCATTTTGACTTTCCGCCTAACATTTATACTTTTCTTATATTCATCGCTATCATCATCAACTATTATAGAAGTAAAATAAAAAGTGAATTCATAAGACTTGCTTTGAAAGAATGGATAGATTAGCCAATTTCACGAATCGATGAATTTCTTAAACTATAAATTAAACTAACGATGAGTAAACCAGTTTATAAATATTTGGTTGAATATACCCATTGCTAGTAATAGCTCTGACAAATAATATAATCTTTGGGACAATCAATGCATTCGAGATAAAATTTTTATATAAACGCGTATATTTTAACAAAAGGCTTCAATAAAAATAATTTCCGAATTATTGACTAGTAGAAATTCTATCATAGTCATAATAGTAGTCTGGTTTTGGAACTTTTTTTTTTTAATTTAAAAAATTTAAATAGTAGTATGGTCCTACTGATTGTGTTTTTACGGTATATTCAACTTAACTTCGCGGTTAATTTTGGGTTGCGGCTCATTTTTTAATAACATAAGGTCACCTCCTTACATGTAGAAATGTCTGGTTCGACTTATTAATAAAGCATAAATCTTTTATAAAAATTATACAAAATGACGTTTCTTTGAGGTCTCTTTATATAACTTATGTTTAAATTCCATAACTAAATTAAATCAATTATTAGGTTTAGGAAATTCGTCTCTAGTAACTACCATCATAGCTAACCATCATAACCATGAGTTGAATTTTCAATGTCGAAATTAATAACACTATTTTGTCGAACATGAAACATCTTTCCTGAAGTGAAGTATAAACTTATTAATCTATGAGCCAATGAAACCGGGAAAAAATTTTTTTATTTAAACTGTTATCATTATGTCTCAGTGGATAAAAATTTAGAAGTTTAATTTTTAAATTTCAAAACGAGGAATCCAAGATCATAAAATAGTATAAATGCTTAACCCTGTATAACTAATTTAATCAGTAGTCACACATTGCATTGTTAAGGGTCATGTTACAGAATTGAATAAATCTTTGTAGAATAACCAGCACTACTTGAACAGTGCTCAAATGAACCATGTTTCAATTTGACCTTCTCGTTTTAACCTCCATATATCACTTAAATTAACATGTTATTTCAAAAGAGGTTTGTCCGATTTGCTTCAAACTTGGACAACTTAATATTCTGAATAAAAACTAAATGAATCATTTTAGTGACATTTTTAGGTCAAATCGAAACATGGTTAATAAAAGCATTATTCACAATACTATTCACTATCTGCATGCAAAAATTGAACCAATTCATTAACAACTCTCTTTGCTAACTCTTCCTGTTAGTTGTCTTTTGTACAAAACTGTAGTCAAAACTTTATTCAGTATTAATATAATTAAGTTGTGTACATACCTTGAGTTCTTCTGTGATAAATCGCTGCGTGACCTGATCTTGCACAATAGCCTCAATACCTGATTTTACAAACTCAAAAATATCACAGAGTAAGAAATCTGCAACTGGTTCTTCTGAAATGGATTCAGACTAAAAATTATAAAAAATTAAATATATGGTAACAAATTTACAGTTTTCTATGCCTGTGGTTATATTTTAATAGAATTTTACCAAAAGTGAAAATGGTACAGATAATTGATGTTTAGTATCCGTTAAATCCGTTATACTAAGTCTTCTTTTAGTTTCCGTCAAGATACTGCTCTGTCTGCGTAGTGTTTTAGCTTCAGATTTTTCATTTTCTTCTTCAGATGAACCAGTATCACCAAAAACTGCATCCAAGGCGTCATATTTTGAATTTTTTGCTTTCTCTATTCTCCGTTTCCCATACTACAACAAAAGTGGAACAAATTGTTAGTAATAATTTTTTATTTTCTGATATGATGTATTGATGAAATAGTTTACCTCGAAGACATATATAAGTATCTGGACGTATAGTTTTCGGAACCCAATTGTTCGACCTAATGCAGCAGGAATAAAAATTATGAAAAGGAAAGATACGGAAGGAACAATAAGAAGAAGTCGACAGAAACCCAGTAGCTCCATATGTAAAAACTAAAGAAGCTAAAAATATGCTTAATGCTATATAAAGTGAAGATAAAGAGCAAAAAATATGACTAGTTGAACCAAAGAATTCTTAAGAACTGTATAAACCGGATGGACCACATGATTATATCTTTGTCCTTCAAATTAAAATTGTTTAATTTCAAACAGTTTAAAGCGGGAAGACTGGGATATGATAAATTGGTTCAATAAGTGAAAAAGTGAGACTCATGAGGCTAGAAATCAACTGAAGGTTGTCTATATAATAGATACATCCAGTTTCAAATGAGTAATAAATGTAGAAATGTGGTAACATGTCATCATGTACAATGTACGATGATTTCCACTATTGTTATCTTATCATTATTGATGCGATGCCTAGGTCATTTTCACTCTAGCATGAATTTGGCATGTGTGAAATACTGATCGTACAAAATCACAAAATTCTTGTTACCTATAGCTATTTAATTTTTGCAAGATATATCATTGGAAACATATACAGATGGTTATTTTTGTTTTATTTGGCCAGCTAATCTTCACTGTATCTACCCTGCCGCTCGCATTAAAATTCTGAAATTTTTAACTCTCTCTTAATCACATTTTACATCCAGCAAAATTGTCACTTTTTGTCCAGCGAGTCGAGATACCGAAAAAATAGACTTGGAAGTTGAGAATAGGGTTCGAGAGTTTTCCAGAGGGAGATTTTCAGCTCGAGACACTGTGCGTAAGTTGGAAAAGTTGTGGACGTCCATTTCAAAGTCTACAGTGTACTACGTACTAAATTCAATGATAAATCAGCGAAATCACATGCAAGTTGGACTTTCTTCCCTAAAATTCAGTATAGACAACACGTCCGTAAAATTCGATCAAAACATTTGATTCGTATAACTGACATTCTAACTGATAGAGAAAATCTACCGAGCCAGAATCAAATTGCAAAAAAATTGAACGTCTCACAGTACACTGTCTGGAAGACCATCCATGAAGATTTGAACAAAAAAATTAAAAGGAAGCCCCTAGTACATGCCCTGAAGCAATCCCACATCGAAAATCGGAAGAGAAACCGCCGAAAGCTATATGAGGGTCATCTGGCAGGTCAAATGTCTTGAACCCTATTCTCAACTTCCAAGTCTTTTTTTCGGTATCTCGACTCGCTGGACAAAAAGTGACAATTTTGCTGGATATAAAATGTGTTTAAGAGAGAGTTAAAAATTTCAGAATTTTAATGCGCGCGGCAGGGTAGATAGTGAAGATTAGCTGGCCAAATAAAACAAAATTAACCCTCTGTAAGCGTCACTCTACTTATGACTATCTCGATCACCATTTACTAGATAACGCTCTGTATATTCATCTTCTAGTTAGAAAATTATTGCGAACTTATGGATTTTCACAAGGTTGGTATGAGAAATCTACAAAAAACATCTTTGATAAGGTTGGTCCATAACTCCCCTATTTCAAAATTTTTTAATTTTCCAATTTCTTGATTTCCAAATATGTTAGAATATAGCCTTGGGAACGGAGTTAGATGTCGGTTCGACATCCAGCTTCAAAAAAACAAAATTTGAAAATGAGCCGAGCTATGGACTAACCTTATCAAAGATGTTTTCTGTATATTTCTCATAGCAACCTTGGATTTTCACATATTGTTAGGTTAGGTTTTGTTTCAAAAGTCTCTGCAATATTAGGAACTTAAATAATATTTTGGAAATTCAAATTCTTTGCTGTTTTTTTGGGATGATGTATTGAAGGTTTCACTTTTCAAAACTGAGTTAACATATGTTCAAAAAATCATAACTCTTGTTCTAGTGATCTTAGAGACTTGATTATTTTTATCCCGAATCCTACTTTTGAATGATATCTCTAATACCAAGCGCAAGCGGCGAGGAATTTCAGAAATGTCTGCCCCATTTACAAAATTGTTAAATAGAATACTTCAAGACTGAATTTCTTTTAGCCATTAATTTCTACAATCTAATTTCTAATCATAATTTTGTGTGACAAAGAATGGATCCTGACAAAAACAGACTTATGTTTATAATTTATATTCTTGTTACAAGCTTTAATTTCAGATATTATAAGTTTACATTACATCTATATGCTCAAAACGTCATGCCGATTTAGGTCATTATCCCTCCCTGTTACTGCTTGCTTGCAATATTGACAGTGGTAGTTGTTGAAGTTACTTTCAACAAAAAGAACACTTGGGGGAATGATTCTGTTAATTCACGTCAAATTGCTGTTTGGGTAAAAATTCCCGCTTCTTGTCCACTACAAAATTTTTAGCTCTTGAAAAATCATTATTAATTAATACTTCCAGTACCTCAATTCAACGCCTCATGTGGTTCTCAAAGGTCAACTCATGCCCAGATGTCTCATTACCAATTTTCTTAGTCCTGTCACATACTTTTAAATTTTTAGAAAGTCGTTAGTAACATCTTAGTCTATAGTACCTATACTAGATTTTCAAAATTTCTACGCATGAACATCAAATTTTAATAACTAAATTTATGTGGATGAATTACTTCAACTGTTTATTTTGTACAATAATTTTGTGGCTTCTTGTTCCTGGTGCTTTCCTGGGGATCTCTGTAGCCATGTTGCTGTCAAACTATCCAATCCTAGTCATTTCTATAGCAAATTTTTAAGAATAAATATGCAGAAGCAATGATGTCGAAGAATTGTATTCCGATACTGTAATCTAAAAAGTCTGCCTTGCAAATGAGGTACGTCTTACAATTGAATATGATTGAGTTGAAAAACTTGCGCTCAATAGTCTAAGGCTTGATATACTGGAGGGATTACGGTAATTTTATAATACTCAAATTCCAAGTCACAAAATTAAAATTTAATTTTTACAAGCAATTATAAATAAATATGGACATATCAATTGTAACAATCTTAGAAGCTATCATCAATGAATAATTCAGGTGTATCTGCACATCATAATTCAATTGGGTTTACAAACTTTTGAATGAAAAATTATAAGAGCGAAATTAGTTAGATGTTAAGTTGTTAGATGTTGGTCAGCATAGTTGTGAAATGTGAACAAACTAAAGTTCTAAAGTTTAAGAATTTGCAAATAAATAAATTGAATAGGCTGGAGTGTAAGAGCACTTTGGTTGTTAGAGTGACACTTGCTTCTCATCTGTTGCTCTGTTGGGGCTCTTTTCTCGGAGTGCAAGAATCCAATGAATTTGCATTGGGACTCTTCGTCTCTCATAAAACAACATGTAGGCATCGGGGCTCCTGACGTCTTTCGGGGTTGGAATACGACTCACACGTGTGTCATCAAATGACCACCAGTCACCCTCTACCGGATTCTTGCAATAAGCTATAAAATATATACACAAATTGCATTAACTATGTCACTCAAGAGGGAACGGTGTTTACATTGTTAGAGTATTCCCTTGTAAAAACCATATTCCTGGTAATATTGATAATAAGCAACGAAGATGCAATTCGATGCTGGAACATTGAATAATTATGACAACAAGAGATACTACAACGGGATTCCACCTCTACCTCAGTATAAACTCATTTTCATTGCTAAATACTAAATGAGACTGCGTTTGCACAAAGGTGATATCTTTTTTCTTTACATCGATACACTATTGTGTCCTCCAAGCATAGTTGTGCACTAAAAATTTAATTATACTAGTAGTACAGTCAACGCTCGTTTTAATAAATTGGGTCAGATAAAACTTTTGTCCTTTGTTTGATAAACATTTGCATGTTTCTCTCAACAACAGTGCAATTAAACGCGATATAACAACAAACCGTTATATCAACGGAATATGACGACTCCACTCTATATAGTTTTAACGAACTTTGATTGTATTTTTTCTGAAAGTGCACCTGTATAATGTCCGCCTTGTATTTCCTTGCCGTGATGGTTAATAACTGCGAAGAGGTCATAGACAGGGCAATCTTCTTCAACCTTTCCCTCCCGTCTCTTCTTACGAAAAGACGCTCTCCATCCGAACGTTTTGTTAGGAGTTTTAGGAAAAGATTTGTCCCTCATTGAGTGAGCGGATAGATGAGGGCCTAGATCCAACCCTTCGAGAGGGAAATCCACTAAACAAGAAATTTTCCTCACCGAACTACGTCCTTTTGTAGCCTTACAAATATTAACAAACAAACAAGAATGAGTGAAATATCCAGCCATTGAACATTTTCGTGAAATAACTTTAGGAAAACTGTCGTTTAGCAGAAATGAAGCTTGGTGCAAATGTTATTTGAGAGAATTATATTTCTGGAGGAAGAACGATATACGAAAAATGAAGCGATGGGGGTGGGACAAATTAGTTTGGAGTAAAACTGCTTGGCGCAGTGTAAATTGTATCGAGCGGGAAATTTTAGTGCAAATGATGTGTAGAGAGTAGGAGAAATCCACACCCAAAAACAAATAATTTCAAATTGTTAGATTTCTGGAGACTTTGGTGGAATAGTTACAATACCTGTCTAAATCGATTGAGATGGACTAGAAGGATCTCGGGTGCAGAACAAAGGCGTATCATCTTGAGCGTTCCCTCTTCCTTCTGATTGCAATGGGGACACAGCCAAGTGTCTTCCGGCGACAGTTCTTCTGACCCTGTGTATGCCTCAAGACATGCGCCGAGACTCACCGTCCCCCCTTTCGACGCATGCTCACGAGTTTCTCGCACGCTCCCTAATTCTTCCACATTCTCAGATTCATCCCACACTAATCTAAAAAATAATAGAAAATTTTTACTGTCACTATTCAAATTTTCTCAAATTTGCAACAACCACCGCACAGTAGTATGAAACTGTAAAGGGGCGGAACGGGAGAACACATAGGGGGACGGAAAATTAAGAGAGTCAGNTCATTTTCACTTCCACTCTCTCTCTATGGAAGAGCATACGTTCCGCTTTTTAACTAATCTGTACTACTGTGCACCGTTAGCTTGGTTTACCTAGCAAGTTAACCAAAGTCAACTTTTTACCAAAATACTTTTAAACCAAATTGAGCACTTTTTTTCTGGGGGGTTAGACTTTGACTTTTCGAAATTTGTCATGCTCCATGCCACTATTAAATATATGTAATAGATGTACTAGGTATATATAGCTACATTTGTTTACTCTTGTTCGTATGAGTAGCAAAAATTTTCTATCATATTGCTACTACTTATTTAGTGATGATAGTCAAAAATAATGTACCCTAAAGTCGCGTGGATAGGACGCGTCTTATCAAAGGATTCTTGGAGCAATAATTTAGAGGCGTCTTATACTCGAGGGCGTCTAATGTTAAGTTTATTTTATCGCTAAAGAAAGAAACTAGAAAATTTATTCTAGATCTTGACTATCGCTGTCCCAACCATCAAAAACATCGCCAAGAAGTTCACATGATTCCTCTTCATCATCAGATATTTGAAGGTGGCTCGAAGTTACAGTCTCCTCATGGTCCATTTTCAGTAGAATTTAAAAACAACACTATAACTTACAATGAACGTTACAGCAAAATTTGGGACGTCTTATCAGCGGGATGCGTCTTATGATGCAAATAAATTTAAGCGGAAAAAATCGCGTCTTATGAACGCGGGCGTCTCATCCACGCGACTTTAGAGTACTTCAAGGATGTGCAAAGAAAATATATCCTAATATTTGGAATCAGCTGCTTATGCTCCAACTACATCATGCAATTTCTTGATGAGATTTTTGGGTGAATGAGATGTTCGATGGAAGTGAATTTTCCCAGTTAAATTGACAGTCGGCTAGAGCAGAATGTTGGAAGAAATAACCAAAAGCTACGAGTGGGCGGGATTTAGATTGAAATAAGAAATGAGAGTGTGCCATATGCTTCGTAAGTAGTCTTCACTTTTTGTCTCAATTGAGTTGAAAAAGTGAAGACTTAGTTAAGAAGCATAGTGCAGCAGGGTCATTCCTGGACTTGGTTTTTACTCTCAGTTAAGGACCAATTAGAATTACAGAATGGCGTATCGCCACAAAAATAAAGCAGTGAAGCAGAGAGGGGTCGGCAGGTTCCCTGTTGAGCGAGGTGGAGTAGATCCCAAGGTATCATACCCCATTCTCCACTTTGGCTTCATTCTCTCAACTAACCACCTCTCGCCATCGCCATTACAGAATCCCCTTTCCTAAAAAATAATACTTTTGATTTGGTATCCCAAGCAACCACATAGATTGAGAGGAGCTATGGTGAAAGTGGAGAAAGAGGGTACTAAAAAAGATTACTCATCCTGTATTTGGTTTAGTGACCCGTCGAACTCTGAACCCCTTTCTCTTCACTTTCTCCCCTATAACGACTATTTCCCCTGACTTTCTCTTCTACCCGACAATCCCCTTTTTCAACTCCGTCACTTCCCCGAATTACCCATAACCTCCCAAATTATTCTTTAATTCCCCAGTGACCCCATTTTCCCCATTGTTAGACCTACCTGTCTAACAATGAGTTAACTATTTCTTACTCTTCCTTTATCTGCGGTGACCAGAGGAGGTGTATTTTTACATGGCTCGGAGTCTCATGGTCACAAAGTGCCAATGCATCATCCACTGCTTCAGTATAAAGGGGATGGGGTACACCAGGTTCAAGTAACACCCCTTCCGAGCTACCATCCAACAAGCGGATTCCAAATACGCCAGCCTAAAACAGCAAAAATAATATACTTTTAAGTGATATGGAGATTTGAACGAGTAGTACGTTACTACTAACAGCTCTTTCTTGCTTTGTACTGATGAAAAAAAAAACTAAAAAATTTTGTTGACCTTTTTGGCCTATACTAGTATTTTCCAGAAACAAGCTTCTTCCGGTAGTACTTCTCTAACAGAAGAACTTCGGATCATACGTTGGTTTGGTTTAATTAATGACTTATAAGTGGGATTTTATCATTGGATTTCAACAAAACTATGTAACGAGTCGACCGCAGAAGAAATTTTTTAGCTTCGTAGTAGATTCAGTAGAAGTAAATCAAGAAATTCTATTATGCATGGACTGGATAAAGTTTAGTACCTGTTGCTCCTGAATAAGAACACCTGGGCGAAGAATGGTCGCCATCTCTTTGAGAAGTAGTTTCTGGAAATCCTCGTATGACGTTTCTCGAGAAAATTTACAGATGTAAGGGCTTCCGAATCGAACTCCTGCGCCAGTGCATCCAGACAATACGTTTAGCCAGGTAATGAGGACGTAGTCTCCATCACTTTTTTCCGGCGTCTCAAGGCAGTATAGGCATTCGTTTGTGCTCATTACATCCACCTCTTGTGTCTCTGGAGAGAAATGGGAATAACGAATTAAAAACAAACTATTTACATCCAATTATTTTCGACGCAGCATACTTAAATCATGTTCCACTATCACAATATTCTTAGACTGTCAAAACTATTAGGATAATGCATTCATCCCATTTGTACCGATCCATTATGCTGTAAATTAATGCGATTCGATTTCCTATGAGTATCATATGAAATGTGCGTGAAATACTGCTACAGGTTAGCCTCAAGATAATTTAATTGAATTAGCATCCTCAAGAAAAAACATAACGGTAGAGAGAGATAAATACACAAGGCATTGTTTCAAGTTTTTCGTAGTGCTGTATTGTTAAGGTAAGTTCTCATGGCCGCTCCTACATGAGCTTCGAGCGTTCGGTTTACGCGAATTCGCAGATGTTAGAGCGTCTGCATGAGAATCGATCTCGCTTCAGACGCTCCTGAGTAAACCCGCGTCAACATTACTCGCGAAGTTCGCGTGAAGCTGGAAGCTCATAATTTTGAACTTCTTGCGTCAAACTACACGCGTTTTTACTCTACTGGGGTATCCTAAACACCTTTTTGGAGGGAATTTTAATTGGTTTAATTTTCAAATTTTCAGTAATTTTGAATAATTTAGTAAAAAATTAATTTTTTCATTATGTAAAAAATTAATTAATTCAGTAACAAATTAATTCAGTAATTTTCAGTTCTTTTATTTTAATGAATAAAATAAATTTTATTCAATATTTTAAAAACCTTATTTAAAAGGATAAATAAAGTAGGATCAGCTGTTCAAGACAGTATCTAGCTTTTCGCTTGGAGCTTTCATGAGAATTGGTTCCGCTGCGGACGCCGGAACTCGGAAGCTCAACGCGTGAAGCTCGACGCTCGACGCTTATAAAAATCGCTCGAAGCTCATATACGAGCGGCCATGAGAACCTTTAAGCAACCCAGGATAACCGTTTCTCGATAATATATCATAAATATTGATGTAGTTGTGGTTGGGTATTATGCCGTTTGCTTTGATACTCAAAAGTTTATTTCTGGTAGTGTTCTCCATGACTCCGACTCCGGAGTCGGAGTCGGAGTCTACTCCTTGACTCCGACTCCGGAGTCACCGTGGTTTGCTATGGAGTCGGAGTCGATGACTCCGGAGCAGGCATAAGCAAACAAGGAGTCGGAGTCAATGACTCCGGAGTCGACTCCGCACAATTGGAGTCAGCTCCAAAAAAATGTCATGCGTAGAACTCATAGCATTACATCACAAACAGAATACACGTATGTCAGTAAGGTATGATACATTAAATATTGCAGCTCTGCTGCTATATGTAGGGTCCGCTTTAATTAACAGCTCTGCTGCTTAATATAATTTACAAGTTACTTTACTCCTACTTTTAAGAGGTTTTTAAAATTTAAATATTTTAAATAATGGAGGCATGCCGACGAAGAATCCGACAACTCAAAATTAGAAATTGGTTACTAATTTTTAAGACTAATACGTAAACAAGAACCGGGCCAAATATAGGTAAGTTTTTCACAAATTAGTTTCAATTCATTGACCTCTCTCATGATAACTGCCTAACTTAATTTACTTTTTTTTAGAGACTTTGTCCTTAGTTTGCCGACTTTTAGATGAATTTTGATTTTTTTTTAATGGAATTTCCTTGGCAACTGCCACACTTCCACACAAAAAGAACCATGTGTATAATATGTATTTGCAAAATCTAAGTAAATGTGAATTTTGACTCCGGAGTCAGTGCTCCGACTCCGGAGTCACTCCTTATTTTCAAGGAGTCGGAGTCAGTGACTCCGGAGCCACTCCAAAATTTTCTTGGAGTCGGAGTCAGTGACTCCACTCCGACTAAACCTGGAGTCATGGAGAACACTAATTTCTGGTAACTCACGTTGACCCTGTACGTACTGCTAAAGCATAAGGTATCAATGTTAACTCATCAATAACCTAAGGATTAGAGTTTTCAGAGGATTGGTACGACTTAACCAACTTGAACTAATGAATCTAATCGCTAAGGGCTACATGCACATAGAGACTTGACGGCGAATTTTACTAACGTGATGACGAATTTAGTATTCGCGATTGACGCAGAAACCTTCATATAGTTTCACGACTAAAGTATTTCAATCGCGATGTGAGTTTTTAGATATTTATGTCGTCCATAGGAACGATTCGCGGATATCTGTTCGAAACATTTTTATGACGACAAGCGATTTTGTAATGATGGCAGATGGTGAGTTGACTCAAATGGAAAAATGGAGTATGACCTCTACCAATCTTCTCCACCTCATTCAACAGAGAACCTACCGACCCCGCTCTGTTTCTCTGTTTTGTTCCACTGCTTTACACTATAACCATCTGCTGTTTAAGTAGTTTTCACTTTTTGAATTCAATTGCGACAAAAGTGAAGACTACTTACGAACCAGATGCACTCATTTTTTATTTCAATCGAAATCGTATCTAGCTTTGCTATATAAAAGTAAACGCGATTGAGTCTACTCTACATTTGCATATTCGTCTTTGTAACCTCGATTCAGAATTTTTGACTTCGAGTTTGTAAAATTCGCTGTGTCGACTTTATGCGCATGTAGGTTAAGAGCAAGACTATCCTTGCGGACTGCGCTGGACTAGATAAAAATTTTCATTACAGACGCGATTAATTTTATTTGTGTTCTCCAATTAAATTTTCACTTCAGCCTGTATTTACAATGAAAAATATACTTTCGCCTTTCTGCATGGTATCGACGTGTGTTAATAAGTTGTTGCAAGTTTGGCTGATAGACGAGTACTTACAATCGGCAACTTGCCAAAAATGAACAGAGTACTGGGTGCAACTCTACTCAGAGATGTGCTAATGCCCAAAATCAAACTGGGGTACGGATTCCCGAATTGGGCCGATTTTTCCCGGGGTAAATTTGACCACAGGAAGTCTCATTTTTGACCTTCTCTACCACTTAAATTTACAGGAAATGTTTCCACAACACGGCACATACCATCAGAAATTGTTCCTATACAGTCCCGTAGGAAAGGAAAAATTTCCATACACTTGATTTGATACCGATCGATGCGGAATTTGTAAGAATTTTTTGAGTATTTTTTGCTCTCCCGCTCTGACCTGCCTCGCATATTTTGTCACTTGGGTTTTTAAAATAACTCCTGTTGAGTGCCAGTGTTCGGCACCCCAGTGACCCGTCCCCGTCTTCTCCGTCCCCGTCCCGTCCCCTTCCTATGAAAAAAATTTTTATACCCGTCCCCATCCCGTCCCCGTCTTTTCATAATGAAATGCTTTCCCGTCCCCGTCCTATGAAAAAATTTTTTCTACCCGTCCAGTAATTATGGATTTTAGTGTACTAAATTGAAAATGTGTATTTTGCCTACTTTCGAAATCAAAATTTCGATTTCGAGCTCCTTGCAATTATAAATTTCTATTCCGATCAGCTTGGGGTACTGAATTTCGATTTTAATTTCATGTCAAAAAATATATGGGGTTTGATTTTGATTTCGTATTGGCTAGATTTGAATTGAGATTTTCAATTGTACAAAAAATGTATTTCAATTTCAATTCGGTAGGCAAAGTTGATTTCGGTTTCGATTTTGATTTCTATTTCGAATAGCAAAATGATTTCGAAAATGGAAATTCAATTTCCATACGAAATCCAAAACTAGACAATAGAACTATAAATTCATACCTTTTCAGTCGAACGAAATCGCACCCTACGACTTTTCAGACTGCAAATCGAAACCCATAAAGTTTCAGCCTCGAAATCGAAACCAATAACATTGTAAGCTCTCCAAATCAAAATCGAAACGTTTATATTACTGAGCTCTAATAATTGGAATTTCGATTTCCAATGAAGCTAAGTTGGATGTCTGTGCCTGAATAACACCCGTCTTTTAAAAAGAAGTGTCTCCATCCGTCCCCGTCTTTCGTAGAAAACAAACTTCTCCGTCCCCGTCTTTCCTAAAAAAACATCTTACCCTTCTTTCATACTAAACATCCTAATCGACAATCGACTCACCCGTCCCCGTCCCGTCTCCCTCTTTTTCAAAAATTTGACTCACCCGTCTCCCTCCCCGTCTTTTCAAAATAATCAACTCACCCGTCCCCGTCCCGTCCCCGTCTTTCTCAAAAATTCGACTCATCCATCCCCGTCCCGTCCCCATCTTTTCAAAATAATCAACTCACCCGTCCCCGCCTTTCTCAAAAATTCGACTCACCCGTCTCAGTCTTTTGATAGAAAAAAGGGGCCCCGTCCCCGTCCAAACCCGTCCAGACGGAGACGGGATGCCGAACACTGGATGAGTTAGCCTCAACACTAGGTGAGAAGCGGAGTGAGGCTAGCTAAAATGGGAGAGTAAAAAAAAATCTTACATATTCCGCATCGATCGGTAGCCCACAAGGGCCACGTGAAAGGAAATTTGACCAACAATATCTTCGCTGTGGCAGCTTTTCCAGATATAAGTATGTATTTATGTATGTATGTATGTGTGAATGTATGCATGAATGCACGTATGTATGTAATTATGGATGTTGCGTATTGCATATCCGGCAAGCTTGCTGGATATCTGATAACCGGCGTTTTTTGATTGCCGGATATCCGGCAAGTTTGCTTGATTCAGCTCGTATTGCACATAATTATTATAAAAACAAAACCCGTTTTGACTCATTTCACGCGAACGGACCGGGGTCAATTTTTAAACTCAAATACATTTAATATATACTCCAATATATTAAATCTAATAACATTGATTCATTTCTTAGGAGTTCTAAAAAATTGTGTAGAAAATTATCCGCGCGGATACCTATAAGTAACCGATATTCGGCGGATTGTCTATCCGACAGAGTTTTAGGCGCTGGATATCCCGTTGCCGGATATCCAGCGCCTGAAACTCTGCCGGATAGACTAGACCGGAAACTCAATACCTCTATATGTAATGTGCGTATGTACTTATGGATGTATGTATGTGTGTAATGCTTGTAGTGTATTCTGCGTCTTACTGCCGACGGAAGGTACCTGGAAATTAGGGTGTACTTCCAAAAGTTTTCCAATGGATGAGAAATGAACGTGTAAAATTTGGTTTGAGTTGGTTCACGTTTACAGGTGCCTCAAGCGCCTTTTCGTTTTCACCTGCTTTTCTTATGGTACGTCATATTGAGGTCTAGCGGAATTGGCACAGAAAATCCATTTATGAAACAAATTGCATGAAACTTGCTGTAGTCATGACCAATCGCATGCTGCACACAACACTTTATTTTTGCAAAAATATTTAAAAAAAATTAAAATATGGTAACCTAAAAAATTTATTTATTTTTAATTTGAAATTAATTTTTGTTGAATTACGTTTTGTAAACAAATCGATTTTACAATTCAAATGTTGTAATATCACATGAGTACCCACAAGTCAGCATTGAAACCAAGCACGTATGGTGACAGCTTTGAGCAAAAACGCCAACTCAAACCCCCCACCAAGAATCAAGATGGAGATGAGTGTTGTGGAAAAGGTGGAGCTTCCCGATTTTGTCACAATGAACTCAACCAGGCTACTAGATGCGCTGGAAATTTCCGTTAATGATGTATGTTAGAATGATTATTTAAATAGAATTTCCTACCGGTGTTAGATGGGTAAGTGATTTCCCACTTCCTTTAAAAAAATTGCCCATTCTCAGGGTGGATGGATTCGTCGGTATGGGAGAAATTCTCCCAGACCGACGCTCCATCCATTTTTGAAAAAAGAGAATGGGAAGTCAGTCTCTATCCGGCTGCTCCCAAAACCACATCTCTCCTACATCATCTTTTTTGTTTGGATTTATATTTAAAGTTCTTGGATTTTTCTTTACCTCTTTGGACTGAAAATAGGACCCTGGACCCTGGACACAATTGGTAAAGTGATCCCTTCACCTCTCAGTCCCTCCCATTCCCTAATTTTTCCCTAAATTAAACAATATTTACAACTTTCCCATTCACTCCCAAACCATTCCAAATCCCAACCCAAACCCCGTCACTTCCCCGACCCCATACCCAACCATCCCCAAAATAATAATCCCCATCCCGAATTAATTTGAATACTCCTATTTTATTCCCTCCTGTAAGATAATTAAATCTTACATAAGATGGCGAATTAATTTTCTTTTTCAATCCAGTTCATTTAGTTCTTTTCTGCTAAAATTTTTTTTTAGTTCTATTATTTTCTAGTTTTTACTAGCAAATCCAGATCTTCAAATCTGGATTCTGGTCTTCGGTGGAGAAGACGAAGGGACCGCTTCCTCTTGTTCCCGAGCGAGTGCCAATTGTTAGGGAGTCTGGTGACTCCCAGGTCTGTTATTTTTCTTATTTTTTTTTCTTTATAAGTTTAGTTTATTTTTTTTAAGTGAGGGGCTTTTAAGCCCCATATTTCGTAGCGCTTAGCGCAAAGAAAAAATTTTTTTTTATTTGGCCATTTTGTCCACGGGTCACGCCCGTTTTTCCAAATCATTATTTTTACATTTAAAATTTTATTTTTTGCATAAGGTTGCCTGAGGGTTAAATTAACATCATCTTCTTAGGTACAAATAAAATTTTTAGGTTGTGTTTGTTATTTATTAATTATTTACATATTTCTTAATTATTATTATTTATCATCCATATTGGCATATTTTCCGCGCATATTGTTTCCGATTTCGAGCCTTTTAACTCGATTTCGGAGTTGCAAATTCAAAGATCCAGAATACACAGCCCCGTCCTAACCCGTCTTCTGACATTTATTGGCCCTTCTATACTTTCTTCCTACCAGACAAAATTTTTTTTGTCACCACCCCGTACCCATAACACTTGGGCATCCCTCCCAAGCATCCCGCATTCGACAAAAATTTCTTAAACTAACAAATCAATTCAGAATTTCCTCAAATTAATTCCCAAATCATTCTAATTAATTTCTTACCCTCCCAAATAATTCCTAAAACCTAAAAATAATTTCCAAATCCTTCCAATTCATCACAAAATCTTCAAAATTTATTTCCAAATCACCTTAATTATTCGCAAACTTTAACAATTATTAAAAACCCACCCAAAATTACCGTAAATACCCTTAAATAATTCCATATTCCTACAGAATTACCTCCCCGATTATTCAATTAAATCCTAAATTTTCCCAAATTTTTCCCCAACTACGACAAATAATTCCAAATTAATTTTTATCTATTCCTCACCATTTCTCCCAACCCAAAAATTCCCTAACTTACATTTTTTATCAAATTCCTTTCCAATTTTTCCACACTTTTACAAAATTTTTTTCAAGTTAATCATTACAATACCCAATTTTCCGAACGAAACAATCAACATCCCTAATGGCTCACCGTACCCCAACCTCCCGCGCCACTAGCCCTATCGACCATGTCTCCCCGTCCGCTGAAGAACGTGACCGATTGGGTACACCATACTTACCCCGTTCAATGAGAGGAATTACTGAACCCCCTATCCCTATAAGTAGGGAACAGAGGGAGTTTACGATACCTCCTCGAGATTTACAAAACTACACACCTCACGTTCTCCAATGGAGAAACCCTGCACTGGCAGATATGTGGACGCAGGGAAGAACGGCTCAATTATCTTTTCGCCCCATCTCTCAACCCCTACCAATTACCGCTTCTATTTCAACCCAAACTACCCCACCTCCTCAANACCCGAAGGCCCCAGTGAATTTGATCCACCATCCGACCCTGAACCTGACCTCGCTCCCAAAAGCTGCCCCAAATAATCCCAATATTCCGATATTTTTTCCCATACAAGCATCAATACCATCCCACCCCTTTCCCCTCAAGCTTCCCTACCATCCCTATTACCTTCTAAAGACAAGGTTTCGGAACCGGCTATCCTGTTAACCGATCCCGAACCCATTGTCTCCACCAATTCCATTTCCCCAAACCCAAACACCCGTGTTCTGCGCCGAAGAGACACCCTTCGACCCCCCGACCGTTATATTTCCCACATTCCTCGTCCCAAGGAAAAACAACCCCGTCAAAAAACTTCACACCTCCCGCAAGAAATCGAATTACCTGTAAACAAGGTGAAACGTTTTCTTGCAGCCCATCCCTCCCATTCCAAAAAACAATTTGTCCCTACAACCCCAAAACTTACCCTATCACAATCCCTTAAATCCCTTTAACACATTTTATTTTATTTTATTTTATTATTTTCCCCGTTTCACTTTTCCTTTATAGATGGACCCTCCACCCCTCACTTAAGTTCCTTCCCCCGATTTCAAAAACATTCCAATTTCAAACCCCCCGATAATTCCCCGAATTTTTACAAATCCCCAATCCCCCTCATTCCCAATTCTCTTCCTTTTTCCCCCACTTCCTTTAAAAATCCTTTTCCGCGGAGAGGACGCCGCTTCCCCCACCCACCGGGCATATGTTAGATAGGTAAGTGGTTTCCCACTTCCTTTAAAAAATTGCCCATTCTCAGGGAGGATGGATTCGTCGGTATGGGAGAAATTCTCCCAGACCGACGCTCCATCCATTTTTGAAAAAAGAGAATGGGAAGTCAGTCTCTATCCAGCTGCTCCCAAAACCACATCTCTCCTACATCATCTTTTTTGTTTGGATTTATATTTAAAGTTCTTGGATTTTTCTTTACCTCTTTGGACTGAAAATAGGACCCTGGACCCTGGACACAATTGGTAAAGTGATCCCTTGACCTCTCAGTCCCTCCCATTCCCTAATTTTCCCCTAAATTAAACAATATTTACAACTTTCCCATTCACTCCCAAACCATTCCAAATCCCAACCCAAACCCCGTCACTTCCCCGACCCCATACCCAACCATCCCCAAAATAATAATCCCCATCCCGAATTAATTTGAATACTCCTATTTTATTCCCTCCTGTAAGATAATTAAATCTTACACCGGTCATTTACGCATGGTTGGTGGAAAACGGGCGTTAATAACGGGCACAGGCAGGCATGGTTGGTGGCGGACGAGACAATTGTTACGGGCACAAGCAGGCAGGTAGAAAACTTCTCAGAAAGACGGGTACAGCCTAGCGGGCAAAATTTGTAAAACTATCGAGCACCCGACACTAAACTTTTAATTGATTTAATGGTGTATATTAGAATGTTTATTTAAATTAAACTTCCGAACAGGAAAGCGGGCGTTATTCATAAAAAATTTATACGGGCACAGGCGGGCGGAATCGCAGAAAAATCATTGGCGGGAACTGGCGAAAGGCTTACGGGCGCTACTCTCTACATTGATGGCGGCTAATCTTTATAGGAATATTTAGCGTAATATTTCCCTATGAAGCTCATAATTCCGTTAGCGATGAGCTTTCCGGCGAAGCCGGTGGCGTAATGTTCCATCTCCTCTGGGGGCGAGGTTGAAGTGGGCTGATACATCCCAGTACATTCCGGGATTGACAAAGTACCGGGGCTTACCCCTCATCGCCCTCACGTCCAGAAACAACCAGACTTAACACATTCCAGGCACTCCATGAGCTTTGAACAAAGTACTACAAAATAAGCGGTTCTAGTCATGTCTCTAGTCATTCGGTTAAGTGTTAACGATTCTAGTCAGCCATATAGTCATTAGATCAGCAGGGAGGGCTGCTGGTAGTAGGGAGGACTATGGGTAGTAGGGAGGGCTGTGGTTAGTCGGGAGAGCTGGGGGTGATAGGGAGGGCTGCGGGTAGTTGAGTGGGCTGCGGGTAGTAGGGACGGCCTCGGGCAGTAGGGAGGGCTGCGGGTAGCAAAGGGCTGCGGATAGCAAAGAAGGCTGCGGGTAGCAAAGAGAGCTGCTGGTATTATGGAGGGCTATGGGTAGTAGGGAGAGCTGTGGTTAGACGCGAGGGCTGCGGGTAGTAGAGCGGGTTGCGGATAGTAGGGAGGGCTGAGGGTAGTAGAGAGGGTTGCGGGTAGTAGGGAGGGCTGTGGTTAGTGGGGAGGGCTGGGGGTAGTAGGAAGGGCTGCGGGCAGTAGGGAAGGCTGAGGGTAGTTGAGTGGGCTGCGGGTAGTAAAGAGAGCTGGGGGTTGTAGGGAGGGATGCGGGTATTAGGGACGGCTGCGGGCAGTAGGAAGGGCTGCGGATAGCAAAGAGGGCTGCTGGTAGTAAGGAGAGCTATGGGTAGTAGAAAGGGCTGTGGTTAGTCGCGAGGGCTGCGGGTAGTAGAGGATTGTGGGCAGTAGGGAGGGCTGCGGGTAGTAGAGAAGGTTGCGGGTAGTAGGGAATGCTGCGGGCAGTAAAGGGGGCTGCAGGCAGTAGGGACGGCTGCGGGCAGTAGGGAGGTCGGTGCGTCGTGAAGGAAACTACGGCAAAATGCAACCTGTAAACCATGTTTTTAGGGGTTGGAAGAATTTCCTAGCTCCTTGGTATAAAAGTTTCGTAAAAGGGGGGTTGGAAAAATATCCCAGCTGGTGGGAGGGTATTGGACCAAATTTGAGTGGTGTGTGGAGTTAAATTTTTCCTTTTTTTTAATTCAAATTTATTTATTTCTACAGTGAACGAATAAAAATTTATCTCAGTAGGTCAAGAATTTTACCGGGCATAAATTTTCCCGAATTTCAACCGGGCTAGCACCATAGGCACCACACCCATTAGCACATGACTGACTCTACTAAGAATCATGTGCATGACCACTGCTTATGATTTCATAATTTAGCACACTGAAGGTTCTACTATTCTTGTTTTATTTTATATAAAATTATTAACCTTATACTTCCTACACAAATATTGCATTGAAGAAGGAATGACTCCTCTAAGGTCATCAACCCTAGCTGGCTAATAATAAAATCTGTTGGAATGCGTCAAAACTGCAACACAGAATGTATCAACGTACTTACCAGTGAAGGTTCTGTGAAAACCCTCTCCATCAATCTCCAAGAGGAGGAGCCTCTCCGGTGCGAGGCCAGTGTGTAGAGCCAACGCTTCCTTCCCTTCACGCACTCCCCCGTCGCCCACCATCAATCCGACTTTCACCTGGAATTAATAATGATGGCTTTAGAGTTTCCACTAACGTCTACAAGTTTATGAATTACTGTCATTGGTTGCGACGATTTTAGGAATTATTATTTATTACTATAGTTCGATAGCGTACAGGCAGCTGGTTATAGATATATTCCAGCAATAAATCAGGTTTTACCATCCGAATTTCTTTCTTATACATGCTGCTTCGTTCTCTTAGGTAATCATATGTAACACACAGAACAAAATGTATTGTAGTTCTGTAAAGGGAGTACTGAAAAACTATTTGATGCCGTAATAAAATAACAAATATATTTACTCACACTTTGTTTTTCATGTTGTACAGTGCACCCAATATTCTGAAGAACGCGGAAACCAACTTTCCCCCATGTTCTCTGCTAGAGAAGGCAGGGTTCTTAACAATTTGTGCCTTCCAGCGGTTGGTAAAAAAAATTTTTTTTCTTGGGAAAGTCTTTAAAATTTTAGAAAGACCATTAAAAAGGATATGAAGTAACCTAGAATCATTGGATCAGAAGTTTTATTTATTGGAAACTGAAATTTTGGAAGATTCTTTTTGATGCGATTTATGAACATTTCAAAAGAATATTTAAAAATTTCAATTTTCAATAAATCATTACTTTTCTTCTCTAAGACTTGATTTGTCTACCTACTCTCCAATCGTCGTTCTAAAAACTTTAATGTTTCCCCATAAAAATTTTTTAACTAACAACTTTCCATGCACATAAAACAAACGAATCTGGTTTCTCCAGCAAAAGGACATGGACCACAAGTGACTTCCTTAGGATAATTTAATTTCTGACGTACTGTACATTTCTACAACTACAGCTTGCAAAACTGGTAAGGTGAATTTTTGGAATTGCAAAGTCAAAAATAAGTGTCAACACCGAATCAGCTGTAAGTATTGTCCCTAGTACCGATCGATGCGGAATATGTAAGAATTTTTTTTTTTTACTCTCCCATTCCAGCTAACCTCACTCCGCTTCTCATCTAGTGTTGAGGCTGACTCAACCAGTGTTCGGCATTCCGTCTTTCCCGTCCCCGTCCGGACGGGGACGGGGCCCCTTTTTTCTCTCAAAACACGGGACGGGGACGGGTTAGTCGAATTTTTGAGAAAGACGGGGTCGGGACGGGGACGGGTGAGTTGATTATTTTGAAAAGACAGGGACGGGGACGGGTGAGTCGAATTTTTGAGAAAGACGGGGACGGGTGAGTTCATTATTTGGGAAAGAGAGGGACGGGTGAGGATGTTTAGTATGAAAGAAGGGTAAGACGTGTTTTTAGGAAAGACGGGGACGGAGAAGTCTGTTTTCTACAAAAGACGGGGACGGGTGAAGACATTTCTTTCTAAAAGACGGGTGTTATTCACGCACAGACTTCCAACTTAGCTTCATTGGAAATCGAAATTGCAATTATTAGAGCTCACTAATATAAACGTTTCGATTTTGATTTGGAGAGCTTACAATGTTATTGGTTTCGATTTCGAGGCTGAAACTTTATGGGTTTCGACTTCCAGAGTCTGAAAAGTCATAGGGTTCGATTTCATTCGACTGAAAAGGTATGTATCTATGGTCTAGTTTTGGAATTCAATTTGTATGGAAATTGAATTTCGATTTTCGAAATCATTTTGCTATTCGAAATAGAAATCAAAATCGAAACCGAAATCAACTTTGCCTACCGAATCGACATTCAAATTCATTTTTTGTACAATTCAAAATCGAAATTCAAATCTAGCCAATACGAAATCAAAATCAAACTCCATATATTTTTTGACTTGAAATTAAAATAGAAATTTAGTACCCCAAGCTGATCGAAATAGAAATTTATAATTACAAGAAGCTCGAAATCGAAATTTTGATTGCGAAAGTAGGCAAAATACACAATTTCAATTTAGTGCACTAAAATTCAAAATTAAGGGACGGGTAGAAAAATTTTTTTCATAGGACAGGGACGGGAAGGAAACGGGGAACTCTTTTATTATGAGAAGACGGGGACGGAACGAGACGGGGAAATTATTTTTTAAGCAAAGACGGGGACGGGACGGGAACGGGTGACTGGGGTGCCGAACACTGGACTCAACAGGAGTTATTTTTAAAACCCAAGTGACAAAGTATGCGAGGCAGGTAAGAGCGGGAGAGTAAAAAAAACTCAAAAAATTCTTACATATTCCACATCTATCGGTAAGTTAAAGTAGCGGATAGGATCAGAAGATCGGATATATTTCGTTAATCTAAAGGTCTACTTGCGCCACAAGGCACCGCCCGCGAACCCATTTCATATATGGGCACTATTTCTAATTTTCACTTTATTTTGCTATTTTTCTTTAATGCTTTGATAGACTAAAAATAGAGACAGATTATTGACTCAATGAGTCAATGACCCTATTTTCCGACAAAACTGAGTCATGTGATAGACTAGTCTTGCAAGAATAATTGCCAGTGAGGAATTGTCCTTGAAACCTGGGACATTTTCTAGACTTGAAATTTTGACACACCCCTTTGTGAAAGAGGATGTGTGGAGTGGGGTTGCGAATGACTCCATTTCATTCAGAGTCAGAGTCAGGTGACGCAAAGTCTTGACTCACTGACTCCCACTTTCACACTGAGTCATAGTCATGAATTTTAATGACTCATTGATTTTTATGGAATCACTCCTGAAGCTTGAGTCAGTCAGGTGACTCAGAGTCATAACTCTTGAGTCATGACTCAGTGACTCAGATTCACAGAAATTTTATATTTTTCTTTTTACAGTAAAATGAGCTTAATGCATATTCAAAGCTCAAAATGAATGATACAAAGACGCTAAATTACTTGCTCTTTTCGGTTAGACTCTTAAATAAATTTTTGAAATTCTCCTTTATTTTTGATCCGATTTAAAATTAAATTACCTCACCTGCAATATTTACACTGATCATTCGTGTCAACTCTATCAAAATAATCGATGATTGAACACATCGGAATGTTTTGAACTTGTTATTTTATTGGTTATATTCAATTAACTCATTTTTTTACTGCGTAATTATTAAACCGTTCACTTCTAATTAGCTTGAAATCTAAATTCAAAATTTCGAATGACTGAAAAATTTTGGGTTTCGATTTCGAATGATTGATGTTGAATTTCGATTTAACTTACAACTTGCATCGAGATTTAAACTTCGATTTCAATTTCGACTGAAAAGTTTAATTAAATTTGGATTTCAATTTCGATCTTCTTCGAATAACGGATTTCGAATTCGAGCACCTTAAAATTATGAATTTTCATTTTTTTTTAAAACTCTCCACAGACTAGAGGCCAATGGTGTAAAGAAGGGCTAAACGAATGGAAATATGTCCGTCCTTATATTTTGATACCCTAGCAGCCTAAACGAATGGAAAAACGGCCGTCCATGCTTTGCAATGCTGCCACATTTCCAACAAAAATATTATTTCCATTTTGATGGGAGGGCTGTGGGAATGCATGCACGGGAGGACTGTGGGAATTTTAGGGATGGCTTTGGGAATGCACGGGAGGGCTGTGGGAATATCAGGGGGGCTGTGAGAATGAAAGGGAAAGCTGAAGGAATGACAGGGGGATGCGGGATAGCATCGGAGGGCTGTGGGAATAACAGGTGGAATGCGGTATTGCATGGGAGGGATGCGAGAGTGTCTCGGAGAGCTGTGGAAATACACAGGAGGGCTGTGGGAATTTCAGGGAGTGCTCTGGGAATAAGAGGAAGAATGCGGGAATGCATGGCAGGGCTGTGGGAATGACAGGGGTATGTGGGAAAGCATGGGAGGGATGCGGGAAAGTCCGGGAAGTCTATGGAAATACTTTGGAGGGCGGTGGGAATATCCGGAAAAGCTTTGGGAATATCCGGGAGGGCGGTGGGAATGCAGGGAAGGGCTGTGAAAATTTCAGCAAGAGCTGTGGAAATGCATGGGAGGGCTGTGGGAATGACAGGAGAGATGCGGGAATGCATAGGAGAGATGCGGAAATTACCGCAAGGGCTGTTGGAATATCTGGGAGGGATGTGGAAATAACCGGGAGGGCTACGGAAATGCAAAGGAGGGCTGTGGGAACTTTAAGGAAGGCTGTGTGATTGCATGGGAAGTTTGGGGGAATGCATGGGAGGGTTGCGGGAATGTCCGGGAGGGCTGTGGGAATATCTGGGAGGGATGTGGGAATAACCGGGAGGGCTACGGAAATGCAAGGGAGGGCTGTGGGAATTTCAGGGAGAAATGTGGGATTGCATGGGAAGGTTGTGGGAATGACAGGGGGGACGCGCGAATGCATGGGAGGGTTGCGGGGATGTCCGGGAGGGCTGTGAGAATATCAGGGAGGGTTGTGGGAATAACCGGGAGGGCTACGGAATGGCAAGGGAGGGCTGTGGGAATTTCAAGAAGGGCTGTGGGAATGCATGGGAGGGCTGTGGGAATCCACGGGGGGATGCAGCAATGCAAGGGGTGGCTGTGGGAATTTCTGAGGCGCTTCTAGTAGGTACCATTTCTAGAAGGACGGATGTTTTTCCATTCGTTTAGGCCACTGGTATACCGAAAACCTTTACCCACAATGACATGGATTTAAAAGTTTTTTTTTTATCACGCATAAATTGATGACCTCTAGAAGTCAAGCAAGATGGTCAGTGGATAAATCAGACTCTTTTGAGCGAACTACTAAATCCTCAGATTTAAAAAAAAAATAAACTTTTGTGTATTTGAAATTTTAGAAAAGGATGGAAGAAAATCCATTCGTTTAGGCCTTTAAGAGTTTTAAACACTTAGATTATGAAAAGATGAGAAAGTAGGAGAGTAACTTACGAGACGTGGCTGTTGGGATAGGAAGAGAACAGATGCGTAGAGAGGGAGTCCATCGGAAAGAGGGATAGGCAGTGATAGGGTGACAAAAGGCTCGAAGGTGGCGCTTTGCCGACGACATCCGGGACATGTGAGGGAAGACCGCCCAAAGTGACCGAAGATCTCCTGGATTCTGGAATTGTTAGTACGAACGTACGTCGAGACCACACCAACTTCTTCTTCCAAATGACCAACTTTCTGAAAGTGAAGAATGAATATTAGCACAAGTCGAAAGACACAGTGCCCAAATTTCCATGGTACTTCAAATAACTACCTTTTCTAAAAGTACTTGGTATTGCTTCCCTTTCGGAATCAAGATTGTGTAGTCGTCAATGTATGCTTCTGCTCCTTGACGAATGAAAATTTGTAGGAATATGGTCATGCCAGGTTTATACAGCAGGGTTCGTGATAATTATCGGATGATAATTATCAATGATAATTAGGGTTGCCCCGAAACGGGTAAAATTCCCTTTCGGCCGAAACAGAAACAAAGAGATAACCCGTTTCGGCGAGGCCGAAGCTTCGGCCGAAACAGCCGAATCGTGCGTGTGACGAATCTATCGAATCGGCTTGCCAAGAATTAACTGTCGTCAGGGTTTCGTTATTTTGTTAAGAATAAAACTCGTAAAATTATTTCATTATTTTTTTTGTTTAGCAAAGTAACTTTTGATTTCGTATTTTAATTTAACTTAATTACTATAAACTCACTACTAAACTATGGACTTACTACTAAACTATTCCCACATTTTTTACCACCTGTTATATAACAAGTGGGAACACAGTATGCGCATAGATATTATAGAACCAAAGTTTGAATACACTGGGAGGTGGTTAATGTACCAGTGTTGTAAGCAAAGTCAGGATTGCCTAATCAAACTTATTTATCAACCTAGTTAATAATAATAAATTCTTACATTAACTTATTTCCATCGCTTCATCCATTTCAGAATCCGGTTAAGGTATACATTTGGAGGGTGTTGAAAATTAAAAAAAATTTTTTTTTTTTTGGATTTTTGCATTTCTCCACGAATCATAACATTTGAAGACTTTTAAGACTATTTTGCAAAAAAAATTTTGTATTCAAAAATTTTTTTTTTTTTTGGATTTTTGCATTTCTCCACGAATCATAACATTTGAAGACTTTTAAGACTATTTTGCAAAAAAAATTTTGTATTCAAAAAATTTTTTTTTTTTTGGATTTTTGCATTTCTCCACGAATCATAACATTTGAAGACTTTTAAGACTATTTTGCAAAAAAAATTTTGTATTCAAAAATTTTTTTTTTTTTTGGATTTTTGCATTTCTCCACGAATCATAACATTTGAAGACTTTTAAGACTATTTTGCAAAAAAAATTTTGTATTCAAAAAATTTTTTTTTTTTTGGATTTTTGCATTTCTCCACGAATCATAACATTTGAAGACTTTTAAGACTATTTTGCAAAAAAAATTTTGTATTCAAAAATTTTTTTTTTTTTTGGATTTTTGCATTTCTCCACGAATCATAACATTTGAAGACTTTTAAGACTATTTTGCAAAAAAAATTTTGTATTCAAAAAATTTTTTTCAATTTCGTTTTTTTTTATAAATTTTTTTTTTCGGATTAATTATCTCGCTGACCGCTCGATCTAGATGCTTTATAGTGATTTCAAATGTCAAGTATCCCTCCGCCAATTAATCTGTGGTTAAAGTTAATTTTCTCCGACTAAAATATAACCAATAATTAATTTTTTCTAACCTCCTGTTATTAATGCACCCAGCCATATGAGAGGCAAATTTCGATTTAGTACCGCCAGCGATTTTCCGTCATCTGATCTATTGCTAGTTTTTTCAGACGTTTCCTGTCGTTCAATAAAAATGGTGTTATTATAGAACCAAAGTTTGAATACACTGTCACGTGGTTTTAGTGTCTGCGAATTTCATATTCTCAGGGCCGGAACATTGGCGGTATTTTAAGGCTCAAAATTAACAAAACAACACAAATTTCCGAATCAATTATATTTGTTATTTATGTTTCATCTGGTTACTCATTTAAGTAAGTTTAATAGTTATAGTTGATTATATTATGCTATGATTATGTTAGTTATGATTGATTATATAGATTAGCGTTTAATGTTCATAAAATGAGCCAAACACCTTCTCCAAAACAAACCTACAGAAAAAGGGTTGGTTGTGTTAACAAAATTATAAATAATTCTAGATATTTTTTAGAAGATTTAAATCTTCATATTTTAAAGTTCTGTGAAGGTTCAGGCTTGCAGCCACCAAAATTTTAAATAGAATTAGGAAGTCCAATCAAAAGAATATCCAACGCTTGATAAATTATTGAAAACATGTTCCGAAGACCAGCATTTTCCAAAAATGAAAAAGGAAACTTTCAGAAAATGTCTTGTAAGGAAATGCGGATTTAGATACAAATGCATCTTTAATAAACCAGTATATTTGGAACGAACGGATATTGTGGTGCAAAAAGATTATTATCTGCGACACATTAGGCACTACAGGCATGAAGGTTATAAATTTTACTATTCGGAAGAAACATGGACTTCCCCAGATCAGACTAGAAACCGATGTTGGCAATTTTTTTTGAAAAATATAGAAATACAGGACTTTAAGAAGGAGTGGGGTGCTAAGGTACTTTTAGGCGTAAATGGCAATACTGGAGGTTTTAAAGTAAATGGAGGCGAATGTGTAAGAATTATGATAAATCAAGCAACCTTTTCAAACTATTTTTATTAGGCAGCGGCCGTGATATAATAAATTTGGAAGGGGGGGGTGTCGAAAAATTTATTTTCTGGTTTTTTGCATTTCTCCACGAATCATGACATTTGAAAATTTTGGGACAGATTTTTAAAATAAAAATTTGAAAATTTTGAAGTGTTTTGAAAAAAAAAATTTTTTTTTGGAAACTCTCAAAAGTCTTGAAATATCATGATTCGTGGAGAAGTGCAAAAATCCGTCGAAGGACGAAAAATGTCGTCGAAGGGTGCGGAGCTGGCAAGGTTAATTTGTGTGCGCGCAAAAATTTAACATTTTTCGGAGTTTGATGTTTCGTAGTACATTTGATTTAATTGCAACAAAACGTTACAATTGAGGGAGGTGAGATATTTCAATCACATCTCCAGGCTGAGAGGTAAATGTTAACATTTAGTTAAAATTAAGTATTTCAAACTTTAGTATAATAGAGGAATTTAAATATTAAGTTTAGGTCTGTACCAGACCTAATTATGAGATTCGCGCCAAAAATATGTGACGTAGAAGGACTTTCTCCTTCCTCAAGACTTAGTCCGTCTTTCAAAAACTTAATTCCAGACCTAATTCCCTCTCACTTTAGGTCTGAGATTAAGTCCAAACCAATAGTTTTTTTTGTTTGATTTTCTTTAGTTTATAAGCATTTAAGTTTAATATTTAAGTTTTAGTTTCATTTATTTTAGTTTTAATTGTAAATTACATAATTTTTTTTAATAATTAAGTATTGGATCTAAAAAAGGTTTAATTTCGAAAAAAAATGGAAGGTACGATCTGGCTGTTTCGGTAGGAACAGTCAGTTAATCCACTTTCTGTGGATGCTAATTTATATTTAAACATTCTCATAATTTTAGCATATCATTTTTATGAAACCGGAAGTTTAGGAAACAGTGGTCATCTAAAGTATTAAAATCGTAACTAGTTTTCTTAAATTTTACTGGTGGTTAATCTAAGCATCCAACCAATCAAGCCAAATGTTTGTCTGGACTTAATATTTTAGCCTCTTAAGTTACAACAAACTCAGACTCATTGGCTCTCACACTTTCAGCTCTTAAATTAGGTCGGTCCAGACCTAAACCTAATATTTAAATTCCTCTAATAGCATAGGAAATTATGCAGTTAAGTTTCAAAACTTGGTTTTAAACAAACTTAAACATTCTATCCTTTAATCCCATGCTTAAGTGATGATTAAACCAAATTTCCTCTTTACTTTTTAATGTTCTTTCAATATGAAATATGAAATCTCCTCTTTGTGACTACTCCCTAAAGGAAGTAGTTGTTATACGAAAACGTTTGTATATGTTTAGTGGTTAGGTTAGTTAGGTTTTAATTGTACTTCATGTGTGTTGGTTTAGTTTTATTCAAATTTGCAAAAAAAAATTTTTGGTAAGTAAAGATGAAAATTGAGTTGGGTAGAAGTGAGCGGTTAATCCACAGCTTTTCTAAAAATTCCGGTTTCCAATGGAAATGACTCAAAAACAAAAAAATAAACAGATATATCCTAAGACAGAAAACTGGCTGTCAATAAGTTAGCAGCAACAGTACTTCTATCCCTCATATATGACCAGTAATAATGTCACCACTGAAAGTTACTTTTGACCCATGCTCTTTCCTGTAGAAAACATGTAAATAATTAAATTGTTGTCAATTGGAACTCTATAAACCAAATTTTTTTTGGTGATAATGTTTATGGTTTCAAACAGATCATGCGAAAGTAGAGAGGAGAATTTTTTTTAATCAACTCTCTGCGACAATTACAAAAGTGTTACGAATTTTTGAAAATTCGAATTTTGGAAAATTGTTTTGGGACACATCTTCTTATTACATTGTCCCAGAAAGATTGTTCCAAAATTCAAATTCTCATAAATGGTGACTTATCAGGTTTCTTATCAGTTTTCAAGAAAAATAACTCAGAACAAAAATTCTTTGAAAATGCCTCATTTCCTATTTGTTGTCGCAAAAATGATATTGTCAAGTGATGAATCTATTCTCAGCGAAGGCTTTATTAAACCTAATATTCGTGAATTAGTATATTCAGTATTTTAATCAAATTTATAGCTAAGGAATTAATCATTATCAAAATATCGAATTATCAAATTATTTACTTTTTTTATTTCAATGTCTCATTAGTTTGCTCTTATTTTGCACGTCAGCCACATTGCAGCACAATTACTTTAGCATTATGCTACTATTAAGGACCATTAGGAACCATGCTACTAATTTGGCATTTTTTTAAGCGGTAATTGCTTAAGGATTTACATATTCTTGGCAAAGGTTCGAGAATCCACCAAACTCTAATAACCACCATCTCAATCTCTTGATTGAAAGAAAATAAACGTTTTCTTATGTTGAATTTGTTCCTTTTAAGTTCTTTTTATTTCTTCCGTAAGAAATCTTGCATGTATATATTACCCATTTTTGCTATAACAGGGTTCGTGATTTTTTCGATTTTTTCGAAAAAATCAAAAAAATCGGATTTTTTTGATAATTATCCGATTTTTTTGATAATTATTAAAAAAAAAAATTATTTTCGATAATATGTGTATTTTCGTATGAATTCTGAAAAAGTGAGTTCAAGTCTGTAGATTATTCCTTGAAACTCTTTCTCCCACCGTTTACACTTTGCCCACAATCCTTTATTATTCACTTGCTAACTGGAAGTAAAGTTACCCCAAACAGGATCTTTTCCTCCTAGGCATTTTGCTTGGCAATAATTCCACAAATATAAAAAATACAACTAATAAGTATGAAGGGATATCAGTGCCACTAAGATTTTTATATTTTGCGAATATTCATCTTCGAAAAATTCAACTTCGAATCAGAAAATTAGACTTTCGAAGTCGAAACTTTCGAAGTCGAAACTTTCGAAGCTGAAACTTTCGAAGTTGAAACTTGAAGTTGAAACTTTTGAAGTTGAAACTGTCGAAGCTGATACTTTCGAAGTTGAAACTTTCGAAGTTGAAACTTTCGAAGTTGAAACTTTCGAAGCTGAAACTTTTGAAGCTGAAACTTTTGAAGCTGAAACTTTTGAAGCTGAAACTTTCGAAGTTGAAACTTTCGAAGTTGAAACTTTCGAAGCTGAAACTTTTGAAGCTGAAACTTTGGAAGCTGAAAATTTCGAAGTTGAAACTTTCGAAGCTGAAACTTTCGAAGTTGAAACTGATGAATATTTCGAAGAAGAAGTGGTTTGGGAGGGTGGTGGGAAATACTGCTGTTCGTTGTACCGGAAGTTTTTTTTTGTGGGGCAAAAATTTTATCCTACTTTTGGGTTGTTGTGTCAGCTGAGCTCTCGACGCTCGTACACGTCCAATGATTGGCGTTTTTTACTGATTCAGCTCACGCTTCCACTCTGGCATTCCTTTTGAGTTCCGTTCTCAAAGTTCTTTACTCCTAGGCACCCAAAACCTTTTTTCTGGCTCCGCTTTAACTCTAGCTCCCGAGAACTTTTGTCTGGGATTGCGTCAGGGTCTGAAGATTATCTTTGGGTTTCTCAAACTATGAAAATGTTTATTGAGTTCCCAAGTTAATTTTTTGTTGCTCATCGTGCTAACTCTGGTCTTCAAAAAATGTTTTACGCGGCTCAACTCTAACCCTGCCTCCCTAAAGGTAGATCTCCCGGTTTTGTTTTCGCTCATCTTTATTTATTCAAGGAATTTGAAATTTTAGCAAACGAAATTTACACAGCCTTGAGCAGACTAGCCCAAAAGAAAGGTTTTGAGAGTCAAGGATTAAAAACCATTGAGAGCTCAAAAAGGAAGACTGCGTGGAAGTGGGAGCCGAATCAGAAAAACACGCCGATCATTGGACGTGTATGAGCATCGAAAGCCCAGCTGACTCAATAACACAAAAGTAAGATAAAATTTTTGCCCCACGAAAAAATTCCTCCCGGTACAACGGACATCAGTATTCCCACTAGGGTTTCGAATGACTCCCACTTTCTTCAGAGTCAGGTGACTCAGAGTCATGACTCACTGACTCCCATTTGCACACTGAGTCGTGACTATTATAAAATCACTCCTGAAGCTTGAGTCAGAGTCAGGTGACTCAGAGTCATGACTCTGTGACTCTGAGTCATGACTCAGTGACTCAGATTCACAGAAATTTTATATTTTTCTTTTTACAGTAAAATGAGCATAATGCGTATTCAAAGCTCAAAATGAGTGATAGAAAGACGCTAAGTTACCTGCTCTTTTCGGTTAAAGACTCAAAGAATAAATTTTTGAAATTTTTCTTTATTTTTGATCCGATTTGAAATTAAATTACCTTACATGCAATATTTATACTGATCCTTCATATCAACTCTATCAAAATAATCGATGATTGAACACATCGGAATGTTTTGAGCTTTTGTTATTTTATTGACTTTGTTCAATTAACTCATTTTTTTTTACTGCCTAATTAACAAACAGTGCGCTTCTAAATTAGCTTCAAATCTAAATTAAAAATTTCGAATGACTGAATAGTTTTGGGTTTCGATTTCGAATGATTAACGTTGAATTTCGCTTTATCTTACAGTTTGTACCGAGACTTAAACTTCGATTTCAATTTCGACTGAAAAGTTGAATTAAATTTGGATTTACATCTTCTCCGAATAACGGATTTCGAATTCGAGCACCTTAAAATTATGAATTTTAATTTTTTTTTAAAGTATAAAACTTTGTCTATCTTAAGAAAACTCTGTTTTATTATACACGCTTGAAACTTATTTCCATATCTTTTAGTATATTTCAATTTCGATCGCCTGAAATGTTTGGATTTCGATTTTGAGAAACTTAAAATCATAGATCTAAACTATTTAAAATTATTACTTATGCTTTAGATTTTGTGATTCTTTAAAATCATCGATTTCGACTTACATTTCTATTTCAAATGGCTATTGTCTACTTCGATTCTGATTGTGAGTTGGAATTTTTAGAAGTGTTGAGTTAAAATTTTTATTAAAATCTGAGTTCGATTTCGATGTGTAGTGGTGTAAGTTACAAGTGTGCTTCAAACTAAACCCGAGCCGCTCGGCAGCCAACTCAGACTCAAATTTGTTGTGTTGCGGTAGTTGAATTTTTTTTAGTACAAAAAATTTAAAATGTAAGCAGTAACGCTTTGTTGCTTGCGAGTCATGACTCTTCCTAGTGAGTCACGACTCAGTGTCACTTTGGAAAGGCACAGAGTCACGAGTCAGGTGACTCAGAGTCACGACTCATTAACTCCCATTTCTCTACTGAGTCAGAGTCACCCAAAACCAGTGACTCCGAGAAATCGATGAGTCAGAGTCACTGAGTCAGAGTCATTCGCAACCCTATTTCCCACCACACATCCCACTCCACTTCGTCTTTGAAATATTCATCAGTTTCAACTTCGAAAGTTTCAGCTTCGAAAGTTTCAACTACGAAAGTTTCAGCTTCGAAAGTTTCAGCTTCGAAAGTTTCAGCTTTGAAAGTTTCAAATTCGAAAGTTTCAGTTTCGAAAGTTTCAGTTTCGAAAGTTTCAACTTCGAAAGTTTCAACTTCGAAAGTTTTAGCTTCGAAAGTTTCAGCTTCAAAAGTTTAAACTTCGAAAGCTTCAGCTTCAAAAGTTTCAGCTTCGAAAGTTTCAACTTCGAAAGTTTCAACTTCGAAAGTTTTAACTTTGAAAGTTTCAACTTCGAAAGTTTCAGCTTCGAAAGTATCAGCTTCGACAGTTTCAACTTCGAAAATTTCAACTTCGAAAGTTTCAGCTTCGAAAGTTTCAGCTTCGAAAGTCTCAGCTTATAAAATTACAACTTCGAAAGTTTCAACTTCGAAAGTTTCAACTTCGAAAGTTTCAACTTCGAAAGTTTCAGCTTCGAAAGTTTTAGCTTCGAAAGTTTCAACTTCGAAAGTCTAATTTTCTGATTCGAAGTTGAATTTTTCGAAGATGAATATTCGCAAATATAAAAATCTTAGTGGCACTGATATTCCTCCATAAATAAGTTCTTATTCTTATGTATATCTAGAAAATCAAAACGCGATAGTTTTCTTTTTCGTAAGAATTGTTCGAAAAGCTAAAAGAGTGCAACCGACGACATACCACCCAAAGGCATAAAAGTAATTGATAAGTGAATGATATTTATTTTAATGCGTATTGTAGGCGAAATATGCAACCTTTATTTATTTGAAAAAATTAAAAAATCATGATTTTTTCAAGCTTGATAATTATCGAGTTGCCCCGAAGCTTAGGCTACCGAATCATGGACTTTTACATGTTTCGGCGTAGGCCGAATCTTTATTGCTTCGTTTCGGCGTTTCTGCCGAAACATTGGTAACTGGCTAGACTCCGAATAATTTAATAAAATCGTTTTCAGTTACCTCAATTTTATTTGTTCTTGGCGTGAAATTACAACAAATGGACTGAGGTGAGGTAGCTGGGTAAAATTAAATCTAGTTTTAACATTAATGGCTAGGTGTACCATGATCGGTTAGAGAAAATTTAATCATTATATTTTAATTGGAGAAAATTGGGGAGTTAACTTGGGGATTTAATAGATTAACTGACGGAGGGATGCTTGTCACTTGTAATCACTACGATCCCGCTTGATAGATCGGTCATCGACATAATTAAGTTTGAAGTTGGACTAGTTGGTATTTCAATCGACCGTTACCTAACCGATCAGGGTGCACACAGCCGTAAGCCTAGAACGACGTTCAATATTCTGAGTCTAATGTGCACCATACTCGGTTAGTGAACCGTCGGTTAAAAAGCCAAGTTCCAACTTCAGCCTTAAAACCTTGACAGCTCCATCGGTGTGTAAAATATTGCACACCCTAGCGGAAACGTTAATTTTGAAAAAAAAATCGCATTATGGAATTTTTATGGTTTCCATGTAATCCTCGTTCGTACATTAAGTTATTACAATAGATTTATTCAATGCAGCGTTGCCGAACTACTGATTTTACAAGATTTTTGGGAAATAATGTAGGTAAAACTTGCCAGCAAAAAACCTGTCCGGACCATCGGTGTGCAATATATTGCACACCTTTTCTGCCGGACTTTCGTTCCGGACCATCGGTGTGCAATAAATTGCACACCCCCCCCCCCCTTCCTGTACTAAATTTTCCGTTTTTGGTGTGCAATTAATTACACACTGATGGGGCATACCATGTCGTCGAAGGGTGCGGAGTTGTCAAGGTTAAATCAAATGATTAAATCAAAATCACCCTGATTTCAACCATATAAAACGCAAATTCTGCATCTTCTAAACGAAGACGACCCAGATCATCGAATTGAGTATTGTGAATGAGCTCGCGCCATGTGTGATGAAAATGAAAATTGGTCTCGTTCTACAGAGTGAGTGAATAAGGGCTACCTAGAGATCCTCACTCCACCGGACCTTTATCTGTCACCCATCATGAATCGGCATCAGAAATTTATTTATTTCTTAACTAAATCTAGCAGCAACTACTTAATAGATCATTTGTTCAAAGAGACCACCGTCCATGTCTAGACAATGATTAATTCATTCATAAAAACCACGTCGGACATTTTGTAGCATTTGTGGGTTTTCATTTACGGTTGCAACAAAGGTTTCAATCCTATTCTTGAGCTGCTCTATGTTTACTGGGCAAGGTGAGTTGAAAACGATGCTTTACAAATAACCCCAAAAAATCTGGGTACCGATAGCGATATTTGATCAAAATCAACGGAAGGATAGGCGGTACTCCCATTTAGTTAAAACAAGGACAACAAAATAAAAACAATAATTCTTTGATATTTTATGTTTTCTAAAACTTTCGACTAAATGATTCTTTGGTATAAATGTAACAACATGTGATGTTATAAAATAAACAAAATTCTGACGCCGATTTATGGTGGGTGACAGAGAAAGGTCCGGTAGAGTGAGGATCTCTAGGTAGCCCTTATTCACTCACTCTGTATTATTTTCGGCGACGAATGCAATGTTTCTTTGAATGGGGAACTCAATAAACAAAATTTCCTGTGATGCATTTAAGTTTTATTTTTCAAAAATTAATTAATTTTTTAATATGCAGTATTTTTTCTATTTCTTAATTTTGACTTAGGTATTGGGATGAAAAGAATCCTAGATGGGCAACTGCAATTAAATCTTAGAGTGCGCATAAAATCAATTAGTGGTGTGGGATTATTGGAGATAAAATTATAGGACCGTATTTTTTTGATGGACACGTCACGACTGCTGCATATGTTGACACACTGGAGTCCAGAGTCATTGTCGAATGTCAACTCGCAGCAGCGGAGAAAGGTATCGCCTTGGAAAATCTTTGGTGGCAACAAGATGGGGCTCATGCGCATTATGCAATTATGACTTAAACCCATTGGATTACTTTTTTGGGGGGTATATGAAGTCGACAATTTTCAACCCTCCTCGTGCAATAGACATTCCCCAACTCAAGGATCGAATACAAACATTTAGTGATAATTTAAATAACAATCCACAGATGCTGCATAATGTTAGATGGGCGTTTTATGATCGTCTTGGTCATTGTATTTAAATGGATGGAGGTCATTTCGAGCAAACGATACACTAAAATAAGGAGCTTAGCCATTTCGGTAAAATTAAAACTAAACTATGAATTCCAAAATAAAAGTAATAAATAGTTTGCCCATTTATGCTAGTTGGACAGGGTGGGGGCTAGGAGTGTGGGGTATCCCCTGTCAGTTGTTATTGGTCACCTCTGTACATTCTTTATTACACTTCTCCATGAGTCCCAGTTTGGCCTGAGTCAGTCACTAGCACTACCTCTGATGGTTATTAAATATCTCTGAGAATTAATGTCTCGTTTACCCACTGTGCAACCCTCCTCACATCAACATACCAATCGATATAAAATACCTACGACAATAATTGTTAATAGTAATGATTTCAGTTTGCATATTCTAAAATATTTTGTCTATTGCTAATACGCAGAGGGCGGATACTTACTTATCTACTTCTTTTTGGGTATTGCACCTACACCTCTGTAACTTCGTATCTTTCCGATTCATGTAATTTGAGGATGAATGGAATGCCCTTATCAAAAAGTATTTTAAGTATTTTTCGTTTTTAGGCATTAGGAAGTACTTTCGAAAGTAATTTTGAATATTAAGTAATTAAAAAGTACTTTGTCAAGTAATTTGAAGTATTAATCGTTTTTCGGCGATAATTTTCTTCATATTCGCTCTAAATTTGCCAGTCAAAATAAACTGCAGAACGTAAAAGTTCACAGTTTTGTTCAAAGAAGTATATTTAAAATTAAATTATGCGTACATTAAATTTTCGGTAAGGCGAATTCCGAGGGACCGAAAAAAATTGGACTAAATTGTGCAGTCGGGACCCAAAGATTTAAGCCAAACCTTCAGTTGCAACAAACGCTTTTTCGCGGTCCCAGTTATAATAAAGACATGCTTTTACGTCGGTTAATAAGAGTGCCAAATAATGGTATAGTTTCTGGAGAAACCAACTTTTTTTCAGAAAAATTTAATGAAAATATTNCTTTTTTTCAGAAAAATTTAATGAAAATATTTTTAAACCTAACCTTCAAACTATATAAAAATCATCTGACTTATGTATTGGAGCTGCGATAAAGTGTTTAAATTTATCATTCCTTAACCCATAAATCAAACAATTCGATTTTTATGCTCCAAATTAGCATACAACCGGATTTTAGGCTTCAATTAAGTGAATTAATTAAAAAAAATTAGAAATACTTACCAAAAATAACAAAGTATTGTTAATTATTTTATACTTTTTTATCAGTATTTCGTTGCTTTTTGGCAAGTATTTAAGTAAGTAAAACGCTGTTTTTTAGAAAGTATATATCCGCCCTCTGCTAATAAGGCTTACAATGAGACGTTACATAGTGACGATATTACCTTAAAGGACTTCTGTTTTCTTGGATGGTTAAGATCTTCGTGGAGTCTGTTAAGTAACCATATGAGGAATTCCTGTGCATCCTGTTGCTCGTTCCCACGCCAAACGGGTGAGCCCTTCTCTACTGCAGATTTGAAAGAGACGGAGGCTTCCTCTACCAAAGAGACAGCCTTTCCCAGCCATGCACTCTTCACAACTTTTGCAAGTTCTTCTGTCACCTCTCCCTGAAAGAACACATTTCAAGAGTAAGACATTGGCGTAGGTAACTTACTTTCACCTATCGTATTTGCTTTATACGCTATCAATGGTTACCGTTGTAAACATGCCCACGCTAAGCAGTATAAAGTTTTCCTTTAAAAATGAAAACGGGAACGAAGTGTCCGTTCTTTCGCAGTGAAAAGCGTAATTGGGAGGGTTCATTTGATTAACGTGTCCGACTGCTTCTATCGTTTGGAACAAATATTTCTTTCACTTTTTGAACTCCAACCATTCCAGGTTTAAGTCATGTTTCGAGGGCACCCACCTTGGCTGCTGATCATAGTTGGGCAAATTAAGAGGAAGGGATTGGGTGAATGGAAAAATTGATTTGTATGTTTCAAATGACTAAATATTAGTGCTCTCTATGACTCCCTGTTTGGACTGAGTCAGATTCACTGAGTGGAAGTTATGACTCTCCCTGTAAATGGTAAGAGTCGATTCTCGGAGTTATTACTCTTACTGCCGAGCCACGTAATACAAAATATGGAAAATCGGGTAGGATAATCCAAAAGAAAGTTTATCTATTCATTTAATAGTCAAAGTAGATGAGTAATAATACAAGAACTAGATTGAAAGATTGATTGAATCACTGTTTTACCACTTTCAATAAAAAAATTTTTTTTTTTGATAATTATCAAAAAAAATTGAATAATTATCAAAAAATCACAAACCCTGGAGAATAGACAGTGNTTTTTTTTTGATAATTATCAAAAAAAATTGAATAATTATCAAAAAATCACAAACCCTGGAGAATAGACAGTGGGAATTGTTTAATTTCATTTAGTCCAACTCAAACTGACAATATACCTAATTACTGCCTTGCTTGACTAATTTTTTTNGGTTACAAATCAAGATGTAATTAACTTTAAAACTAACTATCGATAAAAATAAGCAACCTTTGGACAAAGGTAAACAATTTATTAAATGTTGAAATTAATATGAGTCATTAAATTACTCCTGACTCCCAAGAATCCTTGGAGTCATGAGAGTCAGCACTAGAGTTTTGGAGACCATTACTGAGAACAGCAGTATTCGTGATAATTATCGACTGATATAATTATCAAGGCGGAAAAAATCATAATTTTTTTGATTTTTTCAAATAAAATACCTGCTGCATATTTCGTCGTACCGTTGTTGGTATACTAAAGTTGTAAAGAAAACTACCATCAGCTTCTTGACGATTTTTATCACTTTCAGTAATCTGTCGCTCTTTTTTGTCAAAATATATCTTCAATGGCTACAAAAAATTCCCCATTTTTCCAAAAAATTCGGAATAATTCGATTAATTCACAAATTATTCGAGTGATTTTACATAAGGAGTAAAATATGGTTATCTGGATTTCAACATTTTTGTTACTCGAATGACAAAATATCGTCTATCGTCTTTTGCAATTTTAGAATTTTTATCTCATGTTTTTACACGCACGTAAAATTAATGCATAGACCATTTTGACTTGAAAATTTGTGGAAAAGAAAAGTTAGGAAATTGTTTGTTAGCCATTCTTTTTTAGAATTATTACCGAATACAAGAACTAGATTGAAAGATTGATTGAATCAGTGTTTTACCACTAGCAATNTAATTATCAAAAAGATTGAATAATTATCAAAAAATCACAAACCCTGGAGAATAGACAGTGGGTATTGTTTAATTTCATTTAGTCCAACTCAAACTGACAATATACCTAATTACTGCCTTGCTTGACTAATTTTTTGTGTGGGTTACCTGTATGTTAATTTCTATACATTTAATAAATTAGTTACTTTAGTCTGAAAGTTGTTAGTTTTATCGATAATTAATTNATCCAACCCTATGTTAATTTCTATACATTTAATAAATTAGTTACTTTAGTCTGAAAGTTGTTAGTTTTATCGATAATTAATTTTAAAATTAATTACCTCTTAACTTGTAACCCAGATTAACTTAAACGACTATTTAGTTAAGAACACAAAACCATTTTTTCATTCACCCAATCACTTATCCATAATTTGCCCAAATATGATCAGCAGCCGAGGTGGGTACCCTCGAAACATAACTTAAACCTGGAATGGGTGGAGTTCAAAAAGTGAAAGAAATATTTGTTCCAAACGATATGTTCAACAGAACTAGTGTATTAATTGCTGATAGCCAAATTCGACATGACAAACACTCCATTACTACCACTAACACGATACACCACTACATCTAATCTTAACTAGCGACTGAAGCCGACCGATAGCGAAACTGAATACTCAAAATACAATTAAGAGGTAGAGGTAGAACCTCAAAATAAAATTAAGGAAGCTTGAGTAGAGTAAACCAATTTATTCTTGATGTCTTCGGATGTAGAAAATTAGGATTGGGTATGAAATTACTTCAAGAATTATGGAAATTTTTGCCAATTTATGAAATATCCTAATCCGGGCATTATGAAAAGTAGGGGTGACTAACTATATTTGACCAAGTTGGTTGAAACCAGTGTTCGGAAAAATCAATGGCAAAAAAAAAATGTGGCAAAATTGGTGAAATTGGCAAAATGGGCAAAATTGGCAGTGGCAAAATAAACTTGACACATTTTTTAAACGCACAATTCCTTAGCAATTTCAAAAGTTACTTGGATCGAGTGAGCCGGTTGTTGAAAAATCAAAATCCAGGTTTTATTTATCTTCAGTAGTTCGAATTCTATCTTCTATCGTAATCTTTTTCTTTACCTCTCTGGGTCTAGATCTGTCTTAAATTAAATTTTATTTTAAATCTTATTTGAATTCTCTTCCACTAAGGTCGGACTACGAGACTTACTGCGCAGAGGTCTGTCTGACTTTCAAAATAATTTTTATAATTTAATTTATCAGTATCCAAGGTTTAATTGTTTTTGCCAATTTTGCCATCTCTACTTCATTGCCACTTCGCCAATTCTACCCTATATTTTGCTCATTTTGCCAATTTGCCCTCTGAACACTGGTTGAAACAAATTGCTAGGGGTGTCAAATTACGTCACATAGTTTGAAACATTTGTCAAACTGAGAATACCCTAATCCTAACATTAACAAGATTCCTAGTTATAAATTGAACAAATTGGAGGGACAAAATTAGAAATGTGTCAAATTATCTCACGTATTTTGGAATTTACATGGTTTTAGAAAAAACCGGAATTCGCGTATTAATCTGAATTGGCTCATAAATATACAGAACGTTCTTGATTACTTGCAATGTCTAATTGATTACAGATTGGTAGATTACAGTTTGAAATTCCGTAATCGATTACTTATGATTGTAGGTTGATTATGAGTATAATGATAGGTTAATAATTTGTAATCTGTAATCATAATCTGCTTCACATTGATTAAAAATTTTAGATTACATTTATTTAGTTTTAATTTTAGAATTTTATTAAGGAATACAAATACGAAGAATTTTTATATAATAAAAAAAACTGCTCCAAATTTGAAAAGAAAAAGAAGGGAAAGCTTTAGAAGATATAATATAGTACAGAGCCCGCCAAATTAATCCGGGCCTTCTTTCTTCGCCTTTCACCAAAAACGGCTTGGGACAGGCGATACACAATTAGTAATTAATGGAAGTGAAGTTAATTTTATTAAATACATCACTATAAAATATCTGTTCCGATTAGATACCCTAATGCAAAGCAATGAAGCAACGCAGAGAGACAGAGGGATCGGCAGATTCTTTATTGAGTTTGGTGGAGTAGATGCCAAGGGAACGTACCCCATTCATCGACTTGGTTATTTCTCTCAATCAACTACCTTTCAGCGTTACAGAATGGCGTTTGTTTACAAACGAATACAAAATCTGTTTTAATTAGACACGTCATGCAAAGCAGTGCAAAGTATGAAAACAGAGAGAGAGGGGTCGGCAGGTTCTGTTTTGTCAAACATACGCTAACTTCATTCCCTCCAGCTTTGGATTTCTCACTATTTATTTGCTGTATCAAATTATTTTTGGTGCGACTTTCTACGGCCAAGATTAATTTGGCGGGCCCTGTACAGTGTCTGGTTGAATTCATCATACTGTGAATGAGTACAGGTTGCAAATCAAAAGCTAAAACGAGAATCACTCCTGAACCTCTACTTCGATCCCTCAAATTCACCAACTTTTACAGCACATTTGGGAAAATAAAGCATGATTGCACAGAATAGTGTTTTCAACGAAACCCTGTTTTAGAAATATGTTCTTTCCTCAGGGAAAAATGTCTAACCTTTCCATTTTTTGACCAAAGCCTTTTTCTGATATCCGTTTTGTAAGCATCAGTGACGAGATACCTGGCGAGTGCATCAGTGTGCGAGAGACATTGGATGACGGCGTTCATGAAACACGTATTTCCTTGATTCCTGAGACCTATAGCTGCTGGGTGAAGTATGCCTGAAATTCGGGCATAAAAACTTGAAATAAATAAATACGACACACCCAATTTGATTGTTTTAAAATTCGAACGTATCTGCTCAAGCTTTCGACCAAATATTGTCAAATAATGAAATAGTTCTTAGTAAAAATATTTACTTCTTAAATACTTAAATTATTTACGGAATCAGGGGACTGGCCTAAAACTTGAATCTCCTCTTTAATATTCATATTGAATTCCTTCTAGCCGTATCAAATTTACATCAAACACATGTTGTAACGTCTAAATTGAGTAATTTGTTCACAAATTTAATAATATCAAAAAACTTTTTACATTCACCATAGGAGTCTTTCATAACAGCCAAGGTACAGCTCTTTTTTAGGTGGTCGTGCCTTGTTAGTATCTAAACCCCTTGTTAACAAGGTCCCTCACACACAAGTTTTAAGTCCATACTTTTCTGTGCTTGCTGATGATCCACGCTTCCCAAAAACAATGCTAGTGATATTGAGACGCTAATATAGGGTTCTGTTTCTCTGAAATCGTCCAGGTAATGGCGCAAGCAAAAATCACGCTTAACCAAAAAACCAAAATTCCTATTAACTACGATTTACGAGAAAATTTGTGGCTATCTTAAAAAAAATTTTATGTATACATTAACTTACCGAAAATTGCATTGAAAATGTTAAGTATTCCAATTTCGAACCGACGTCCGTCGGTGGGATGCGAAACACACAAGTTCAATACTACACTCTCAACCACGTTGTCTATTCACAAGTGCATGTGCGTACATTATACTACAAGTGATGGTACCCTAAATTCGCAACAACATGGTATTTCAATTAAAATAGACTTCACACCGGTTTAATATATTACATACGCAGAATGCAGTGGAATTTAACTTGTTTATAAAAACTTTTGTCACTATGAAAATATATTCAGATAGATTTATGATTTAACTTTCTCAATCATAATCTAGCGATTCTTAAATCCTTTACAGTGACTCTAATGAATATAGATGAACTCAGATAAACTCAGCCGCCCTATCTACGCAATGAAATTTGCAAACAATTTAAAAAATCTTTTGTTACTATAATGATCTTCAGTGTGAAGTTTTCGACAGTTTGTATCATATAATCAACACTTACATCCGCACTATTGATCTCAGCGGAAATTAAAAATAATTTTGCAGAAAAAAAATGTGTATGTACAATGCCTACTGCGCATAATTAATACTCACTGAGGATGTGTATTACATACTGCGCACTTGCAATACGTACTGCGCATGTAAACCGCTTTCTGCGAATATAGAATACCTACTGCAAATATAAAATGCTTACTGCACATGGAAAATGGTCACTGCGCATATACAATTCCTACTATGCACGCACAACGCCCACTGCGTATTTACAGTGCCTATTGCACTTTATAATTATTACATTGCATGTATGATCCATTCTGCATATAGAGAATGCTTAATACTGCGTATCCATTCAATAAGTTTCCTAGCAATGTCAAAGCCAAATTGACTCAAAATGACTCCCGCGGCATTGGTTGGCATTAATTAGAGAACATTCTAAATTAGAGATATAAAACTATTTTTGTTACCCTCGGCAAAATAAATTTCTTTTATTTTGCAAAATTGCCTACTTTAAGCTAAATTGGCAACATGGCAGGGTGTATAACATACACCACCCAACCAAAGAAATTTTCAAAAAATTAAAAAAAATTATAACTTTTTTAGTCTAATGAGTTCTCCAATGGAGTTTTCGACATCTTGTTACATATTACCTAACAAATATATAAAAAGACCTAAAAACAAATAAGAAAACCTTACAAAAATAAAAAAACCTAAAAAATATAGAAATCTAACAAAAAAATTGTAAATTAAAAAAAAATTATTGGAGTTGTAATAGTTGGGAGGTAACACTAGGAGGTAACACTAGCTGGTAGCGGTCAACCACCGCTGCCTAAAAAAAAAATAAAAGTTGTAACAAGAAATTAAAGAATTATATGCCAATTGCACTGTGGGCTGGTCCGTTTCGTTTATTTTCGTGGTGGTGCTTGGGTTAAGAATCGGGTATTTTGACTATGGTGCACACTATGTGTTTTGAAAAAAGTAAACTTTTTAAAGTTTAGCGCCATAGCTATTTTATGGATGAATTTATTAGTTGAGATTGAGACTGCTGACAGAAGAGTATAAGACAGCCCAATTTTTCTCTATTTTTGAAGTTAAACTTAAAAAATTCCCTTCAACTTTTACAAATATTCAAGTTTGTTAAATTGTATTCACATTGAAAAAAAATATGCAATTTTGAAAAAATTATGCGTTTTATGCGTTTTTTATTGCATATTTGGAAAAGTTTAGCGATGAATTCTTGAGAAAATCTTGTCCTAGTGTTTGGGAACACACCGTTACGATTATGCATTTTATGCAAAACGGCGTCCCTTATTATGAATATTAATTATGATTGTTTTTCTCACTCTATGTTGTTCTTATCTTATGAATTTATTAAATAGCGTTTTACAGTAGACCCTCTCTTAATGCACATGGATCCCTCCACCCGACTTGAGCTTTTGCCATGCAGTTTTACCCTTAACCGCCAAGATATTGGAGGGAAAACTTTTCCCTCACGTTTTAAAACTTGTGAAAAAGTTGATTAAAATAAATCGTACGTCTTCGTGATACTTTACGGTATCACAAAACATAAGGGATACGGATACTATCATTGGGCCATAAGTGCATTAAGAGAGGGTCTACTGTATATGGTCTTTATTTCTACACTGGAGGTCATAATTTAGTACACATGTAGAAAGAGGAATGAGATAGGTTGTTCAATTCCCTCTCATTTTTTCTGCATGGCTTTTGCTGTTAAAACTTTCTTCATGTGTACTAAATTCTGACCTCCAGTGTACATTCTTTGTTAAAGTGTTCTGTGTACATAATTTTTTTCGACAACGTATTCTCTTCAGTGTTCTGTTTGTGTTCCATGCTCTTTATCTTGACGTTTGTCTTCATGTTCTTCATCGAACATATGTCGTCTTTGTTTTATTCCATCTTTTCCTCATCCGACTCTCATGTTTGCCAATTGTCCTTTCAGTTGTTCGGTGATTAACTTAAAAATCATACACACCCATGTTTCATGTCTCCTATTCCTAAAATCTTTAGCACTACTTATGACACACTAAGACCAATAATTTAAATAAGCCACTCAACTAACTCAAAACCAATTTTTCAGTGTCGACCTACGCCGCTTCATTATACAGAAGTCATTTCCAGAATTCTAAATATACACTTAACCTTACTCAAGTGGTGAACTTGAATTCGGTCCCAAATGTCACAGAAAAAAGGAAGTGGGAAGGGAGATTTGTTTATTTCACTAGAAGTAGCGCACAGTATTATAAAATAATAAAAAAACGGAACGTATGCTCCTCCATACGAAGAGAGTGGAAGTGATATTGATCATGAAGGTATGCGTGATCTTCACCCACTCGGATGTGCTTCAGCTACGTCTTGGACTGGAATTACACTAAGAACAATTAAACGTAATCCACTTCTCGTGAAATTAGTAAACGATACATCAATGGATCAGAAATTTAATGTGGATTACGAATCTACCATCCATTCTTGCCGGGCGAGTCAAATTTTGCATAAATTTTGGAAAGAACCATTTCGGATAAGGCCTGTTTTTGGGTCCATCTCCATGCTGTCTGCCTGGATTTCCTGGGCCCAATTACAATTTGAAATCACCCAGTGAATTCAGTTTCCTTAAGCTTGGTTATTTTTTTATGCGTTGTTCATTTGAAATTAAAAAAAAATTTGAATCCAATTGAATTAATAAAACTGGTTACATTTTTATTAATTCATTTCATTTTAATTTCATTTTATTACATTAAAACGAATTTTAAGAAAACTGAAAGACGTTTGACGAAATATTTAACGAGTGGGACAAAAAATGAATTTAGCTTTGCGAAAAATTTAATATTTAAAAAATTGAGACGATTTTGACGATCACACCACTTGAATTATTATTTTATCACCATAATCATCAACTAATGTGTAACTGCAACTTATGTAATTAATTTACACTCAATTGTAACAATTTAGATCTGCTTCAAATATATGTTACCTTTCCAGTAAATATTTCCTCAATAATAGTAATATATTTTTGTGGCTAAAAAAGTCATACGTGTTATATGGCAAAAAAAAATAAAATAAAATTACTAGAATTTCTATAATTTCTATAATTCCTAACATTTCTATAATTTCTAAAATTTCTCAAATTTCTAAACTTTCTAAAATTACTCTAACCAACAAGTAACACAAAATTTGATTTACTTGATGATAGTTCCCGAGCGTATTTGAAGAATGTCCGTCTATGAATGTTGCAATCAACTGCAACTTAGACATTGAAAATAAATTATTTTCAGTTCTAATTATTTAAATTATTTCAACAAACGGCAAAATGAGGATTCAATTATTTGAAAGGTCACACTTCCCTCCGTCTGATAATATAAGACACTGAATTGTAATGTGTAGCAGCTGACAGCAGACACTAATTCAAATAACCCTGTTTTCCCTATATAAATTAATGATCTCACTCATCCGATTTCCCGCACCCCTATATATTCCCGTTCCGCCCCTTTAGTATTTTATTGTACTGTGTAGCGTCTCTGCTGCTAGATGTAGTGGACGCTATATCTAGCAGCTCTGCTGCTAGAAGTAGTGTAGCTGATATTTCGAAGTGCTTTGCTCCTACTTCTAGGGGCTTGCAGTGTTGCCTACCTTTCGTAGCATATTGTTGAATTTTGCTATAAAAATTCTTTATAAAAAATTAAATTAGAAAATTTATCAATTAATTGTAAAACAAATGAGCAAATAGTTCTACAGTGAAACGAAAAGTTGTAAACTATTCTATTATTTCTCAAAAGAAAGTGATATATAATTTATAAATATTAAAAGTTGAGCTTACCGAAGTAGTAAATTTCCTTTTACAACTTGGAATAACAGAAATACAGAAACAATTAAAAAATTTGCTAAAGACTACGACTAACATACGGAATAAGCTATAATTAGAGCAGTGGAGGAAGTTTTTAAAATTTCTAGTTGCTATATTTCTTATTAAACTGGTACTGCAAGTGACTCCCGTAAAAATTTTACCTTTCTTTGTCTGTTGTTCAGAAAAAGTGCAATATTCTTCTGTAATTTACCTACAATCTATATAATTTTCTTATGAGGAATTAGAATTACCGGAATGACTTTTTATCTGGGGCAAAAATTTTATACTCACTTTTGTGTTGTTGAGTCAGCTGGGCTNCAGCCCAGCTGACTCAACAACACAAAAGTGAGTATAAAATTTTTGCCCCAGATAAAAAGTCATTACGGTAGAAGAAATTTTTACTAGTAGTAATGCACTATCCCTGGACAACTGACGGTGAAAGCAAAACAAATAATAGGCGTTACACTGCGTTTCCGAAATCAAAGCTAGAACTCATTCTCATGCATAGGGTCTGGATGTGGCAAAGCATTCAAGAACAAAGTAAATAATAGTTTTAATAATAGTTATGAGATGATATTTTTATAGCCCAATTTCATCTTGTCAATCAACTTTGATCACGACAATTTTTTCACTATTAATTCATAATAATAATAACGTAATTCGTTCATTTTATTAAAGAAAAAAAAATTTTTTTTTGTCACAATTGAAATGCATAGGTATATAATTTATTTAAGGTTAATATGGCTGATTTCAATAAATGAGATGTTGCCAGCGCCAATGTCGCTAGATCTAGCAGCAGCCCCTACTTATAGGAGCTGCTTCTATATCTAGGAGCTCAAGCTCCTAGATTTAGCATCAGAGCCGCTAGATTTAGCTGCAGAGACCCTAGATTTAGCAGCTTTACTTTTCAATTATTTTTCTAAAATCGGGTATCAATTATTCTCGACCAAGCTTTATATCAGTCGAAAGAATATTGGATAAGCTATTTAACTCAAAAAAAAATTAACCGGAAATGTCCAACCGTGTAATTTATAGACACATTTTATTGAATAACTCAGCCCTGCCACGATGATATTTTTTTTGGCGCGGTGAAAAGTTGCTAAATTTGGTTTACTATTGATTAAAAATAGTAGTTAAACTCGTCAAGAAGATATATGTTCGAGCTTTTGAAAATAAGTTTAGTACTGCTAGATCTAGCAGCAGCACCAAGACGCTAGATCTAGCAGCTGCTGCTAGATCTAGCAGCTGCTGCTAGATTTAGCAGCTCAGCCCCTACATTTAGAGGCTGAGCTGCTAAATCTAGCAGCCCGCCGCTAGATCTAGTGGGCGCTAGATCAAGCAGCTGGCTGCTACTTCTAGTGTAACGGGCCCTACTGTACTAGCTTTACTTGAAAATAATTCTTTGCCAAAGGCAATACTTTCCTCTTTTGCTTAGTTTCGCATATATGGTTGCGTATGGTGCCACTAACGATATCAAGAGTTGCTGTCAATGTCACCAATATGACTCGCAAATTCAAATTAAACAAAACAAAGCAGTTTTTATTTACGTTTCATATTTAAGCTTTGAATTTGCCCTAACGATGTGCAGTGGATGACGGGAACGAGTTAAAATAGGGTATTACTAATCTGAGCACCTTTCGTACCCCTGTGCACCCTCATAAATCTGCATTTTTTAAACTAACTCTAATGTTAAGTCGTTGCACTAAATTATTTTAGGTTAAAAATCCGATGTATGAAGGTGTGCAGGGGCGCAGAGGGTGCGCAAATTAGTAATACCCGTTAAAATACACTGTAAGACTTTAAAGCGTTATTTTAAGTAAATATAAGTAACTTAAGATGAAAATTATTAAGAATTTTGATAGTACGTACCATATCTGCTCTCGTCTACTTTTCTACGAGTTCTGGTAAGAGAGAGGAAGAAGTTGGAAAGTGCTCTCTTCCCCTTAGGTTCCCTTGAAGGGAGGAGACTCCTGGGGAGTGTGAATGACCTCCTGACTTCTGTGTTCTCTTTCTTCTGGGGCAGTGTTGTATGACCTCTGAGGACAGGCTCCTTCCCCAACTCCGACATCAGTATACCTAAATGTCCTTAACAACTACACTTGTTATCACCTCTGATTTAACTACAAGTCAACCCTTAACAAACCTCAACTCATTTCAAAGTTGATTTTCATAATTCGAAACTTTTGATTTTGAGTATTGAGGGTGTGTTATAGACACAGATGTAACTTTCTGGTGCGCCGCACATTTAAAGTGCGCTGAATGTGCGGGTGCGGCGCACATCGCACCTAACAACCTAACGTGTGAGAGCGCTACGTGTGCGCTAACTATTTTTTTTCCAATGTGCGCGTGCGGGTAAAGTTGGCCTTTTTTCAATTCTGTAGAGTACGGGTGCGGGTGCGGGTATTTGATATTGGGAAGGTGCGCGAGCGAGTGTGTGTGCGCCATTAAAGTATTTTTAATGTGCGGGTGCGGGTGCGCGTGCGGTTGAGTACTATTTATGGCGCNTGTGTGCGCCATTAAAGTATTTTTAATGTGCGGGTGCGGGTGCGCGTGCGGTTGAGTACTATTTATGGCGCACCTCGTACATCAATTAGCAACAATACTTTTACTCATCAAAGTTCTACACATCGTCATCTACCACGGAAACAAAGTAAGAATACTTCAGAAATAATACATTTCTTTGTATTAGATCATGTTAGAGTTAGATCAATCTTACTATTCATGATTTGTTTTCCAAGTACCCCTTTTCTCCATCAATTTAAGGTTGTTTTCCAACTTTAGATTTTCTTTGGTTGTAGTCTTTCAAGGTTGTATTTTTTAAAGATTTTTTCTCCGGTTTTGATGAACTTTTAATTTAGGTTTTCATTTAGGTTATCTATCAGGTTTCCTTTGTTTTCTTTTAGGCTTTATGTAATTTATCTGATAGGTTTTCTTTTAGGTTTTCTATGGATTTTATTTAGGCTTCTTTAAGGTCTTCTACGAATTTTAGTTAGATTTCTTTTTGGATTTCTTTACGTTTTTTATTAAGTTTTCTTTTAGGTTTCTATTAGGTTTGCTTTAGGTTTTCTATTAGGTTTTCTTAAGGTTTTATTTCATGTTTTGTTTAGGTTCTATAGATTTTATTTAGGTTTCGTTTAGGTTGTCTATTAGGTTGCTTTTAGGTTTTTTTTACGTTTTTTTAAAGTTTCTTTTAGAAGTTTCAATGGTCCCACAACATTTGATTTGAAATCAAATATTCCGTATCAGAATCACAGTATACACATGACTGATAAATTTATGTATCACTTGGCTAATCCGCTAGCTGTAACTTGCTGTAACTTCTACAAGGTTGACAAAAGAATAAACAAAAAAAAATCTTTTTTACAAATTTACATATTTTTTGTAAATTTTGAGTTGACCGCCAATGATGGAAGTCATACCCGTAATCTACATGAAATTTCTAATCGATTGACGAGTCACTTGTTGAAATCCGCACCAGTGCCTTTGTGTAAATCATACTAAAATGAATTTTTTTTTGGCAAAAATTTGTAAATTTTTTGTCAAATTTGACTTGACCGCCAACAATGAATGTCATTCGTAATCTACATCAAATTTCTGATCCATTGAGGTATCACTTATCCCATTCCACGAGGAGTGCGTTTACTTTAATTGTTTCTGTCGGATCCGCAATCACAATACTTACGAGAAAATTTCATTTCGAGAAAAACTTTTTGAATTTTTAAAAAAACAATGTGCGAGTGCGGGTGCGCAAATGTGCGGGTGCGCGTGCGGGTGCGGGTACGGCATTGTCATTCAGGTTCGCGTGCGCCATTTCAGTACTAACAATGTGCGCGAGGGGGTGAATGTGCGCCCTTCCGCCTGTGCACTATGTGCGCGTGCGGGTGCGAGTACGTTAGGCATGAGATACATCTGTGGTTATAGAGGAAGTTTACAAGATACCCTACTGTCACTTTTCTTCATTCATACATGGGTATACAAATAGCTCAGGCTCATCCAATCAAATAATATTATCAATCCAATCGAATTTGCAGGGTGCTAGAGCCAAGTGATACCAGACCAACTGGTCCTGATTTTCAGGAAATTGGAGCAAGTCTTGGGCCATGGCTCTGACTCCCTTATATCTAAGAGTTGCCTCTAAATCTATGGCCTTGGGTCATTTTTTTCATTATATTTATGTATTGGCTTTCAAATTGTTTTTTGTTCAATTTCTATAAATTTTATAATTGATATACTAGTTGGAGAATTAATAGTAAATTATAACTTTTTAACAACCGCTATTACCGAATATACGATTGCTTTAAATAGAAGAGACCTACGAACTATATATTTGTTTTATCAAATATGCCATTGTTTTCGTTTTATATTCTATGTGTACAACTCTGAAATATAAATCGGGATGAGAACCCATTCCTAAATGGGAAACATTCTGAATACTGATTATCATGATCTATTTGGACATTTGTACCAATATGTTTCACTCGTTAGCATAGGATTCATCTGTGATAAAGTTGAGTTGTATCAAATCGAAAACATATTTTTTGCAACGGAAGTAATTTTCAAACGATGTTAAATCTTACATACTCATCAAAATATTGCCAAATTTCAGTGGATAAGGATGTTTTTTTTAGCCTCCTTTTCTGCTTCAATGTTAACTTGATTACGTGGAGTTGAAAGTTTAGAAGAATAAATTAGAGTTTTCTTTTTCCAACCTTTTCTGGGCACACTGTACAGAGAGAAAGATTAAGTCGGAGACATTACCCCCATGCTTAGCCGCCTGGTCTCTCATCAGCGTTGGGCATTACTTTTACTCATAAAGTAAAAATTTGTAAATAATACCCATGGCTAATGGATGGGTAAATGTGTTAACAGAAGGGGTAATGTCTCCGACTTAATCTTTCTCTCTGTATATGTTTGCATTAGTTAAGGGCTTTAAACGTAAACAAATGATTAATAACTACGTTCTTCAACAAAAGCAAGCGCGGCCATAATAATTCATTAAATTGTAACTCTGCACAACCTATGATTTTAAACACAATTTTGGATTTAGATCGATTAGGTTGTCAATACTAATTCATAAATTGTTTCAAAATTCCACAGAGAAAAGCAATTTGATATTGATGCATTAAAAAAAACGTGAAATTCTTGAATTTAGTACCTAGAATCGTAATCTGGAACGATATGATAAAGGAAGTTTACAATTACCGAATACTTTATTTAATTGTTGACATTACGTGTTGTTTAATTTTATTCATTAATTTATTAAACATTTACTACATCTTTAGAACTGGACAGACTCATGTTCCGGAAAAAAAATTTCTATTATTCTAGAGTTTTACCTATTTTTACCATTTTAATCCACTTTTTGCAACAGACTTTGTAAAAAGTCCTTAAGCCGGTAAATTTGTAGCGTTTGCGTGTCTTCTGTTTAATTTTGTCTCTAGTTGATGGCACGAACTCTCTCCTTATGGTGTAGATGTCTTTACTTGTAATGAGCAATCTTTAGTTGAATTGAACAAAATTCAGCGCGATGGAGCAATGTCCAGAAAAAACTTGTGCTAGGTGTGGAAATGAAGAGAAACATCTCCAGTGTCAATGTTCAGCAACATTGACCAGTGTCGATCAATATTATCAATGGCGATAATATAATATATCAGTGTAGATAATAGTAAATTATTTTCATTAGTGTTAAAACAACGTGCCTAATATAGATTAACTAGCCGGCGCTCGCTTCGCTCGCGAGCCGGCTAGCGCTGCCGCGGGCGTCAAACTTTTATCACAATAATGAAAAAAGTATTAGTCGGTATTCATTTTTTGCTTTATTATGACGTTCTGTTTCTGAGATTCTTCGCATTACTCTGTGCAATTTACTCTGTGATAGACCTATTGAGCCAAAAAGTTGTATTTAAATTGTTAAAACTAATTCCAAGCTGCCATATATATTTAAGTTTTTTTAAATTTTTATTTATTTCAATTTTTATTAAATTTTGAAAAAGAGTATGTAAAAAAACAAACATTTTGATCGTGTTGGGTATTGTTCAACATCTACTACTCTTGGGAGCAGCACTGTACGCATCAAACCATTTGATCTAAAATAAAAATATTAAAAAAAAATTCAAAAAAAAAAAAATTTCCTTCTATGGTTTGTCATTTTGTTAGTCTGAGATTCTTCGCTTTACTCTGTGCCATTTGCTTTATGATGGACCAATTGAGACAAAAATTTGTATTTAAATAGATAAAATTAGTACCAAGGTGTCATATTTTTTAGTTTTTCAAAATTTTGTGTTTTCGATTTTTAATTAATTTTCAATAACATTTTTTTACCATATAAGAACTCAAAGTAACGTAATACCAATGGTTAGACAAAAAAAACTATTTTTTTTATAAAAATAAGTTTGATGTTTCGTCAAAATGTTATTTGTTGCGTTCAGTTATTACTTATAAAAGCATTAAGTGTCGAATAAGACCCTACATGGTCCAAGTGTTCATATGACAAAAAGAAATTTTATTTTATTTAAATAAAATAGAAAGAGCAAAGAGGCAACATTTCAAAAACTAAAAAATATGGCACCTTAGTATTAGTTTTAAAAATTCTAATGCAAATTTTTGGCTCAATTGGTGTATCACAGAGCAGATGGCGCAAAGGATGCAAAGAATCTCAGACTAACGTGATAATAAACCATAAAAATATTAATTTTTGAAAAAAAAATTATATATTTTAATTTTTATTACTATGGTAGCACAGGTTTTTTTCTATAATTTTTGGCCAAAAGTGTCATTTTTCATCTATATCAATTCCAGCGTTGATCACTACAAATTATTAAGTAGGGCTAATAGAAATTACTCATAAAATTTGGTGAGGTTTGGTTGAAGTATCCAGTAGCGACGGCCCTTCCAAGTTAAGATTTGACATGGAAGTACATTAGTTGATTTTTATTTAAAACCCCACAAAACCCAGGCTCAAAGACAGTAATTGAATATTNACATGGAAGTACATTAGTTGATTTTTATTTAAAACCCCACAAAACCCAGGCTCAAAGACAGTAATTGAATATTATACAATTATGTGCACACCATGATCTGTGTTTACAGCTGCCACGAGCTGCCCATGTCTAAACTGTAAGGAGTTATGACCTTTCGAAGAGGTGCACTTAATGAAAACCGCGTTGCTCTTTTTCGATACATTGTGTATAGTCGATTTATAATGAATAATATTAAGCATAATATTATTCTCTTCAATTAGTTATTTGGGTATTCTTATACCGCTTAAATTCAATAATTTACGAAGTATAAAATTTACAGAATCAATGAATTCTTATTTTTTCTTTATGAATGGTATATTTTTACCAATGGTTACTCATTTCTGTGGTATTTATTTGTCGAAAATAAACAACTGAAATTATGAAACAAATAAAAATGGATTTTTAGTGTAATTTTTGTAAAGACGGTCTATGAAAGGCAGCTTTAGAATTTTACTTTAGCTCACACATGGGCTTTTGAAGTTTGCCGAACCTTCCTGACCCGAATCTAGTCCTCAAAAATTTTGCCACACCGTACCCGGATCGAACCTCGACTATATCGAACCGAGCCGAACCCGAACCAATTTCAAATTTTACTTTAGCGCACCGAACTCGCACCAAACCTTGACTCTGTCGAACAGAACCGAACCCGACTCTACTTTAATATTTTACTCTCTCGAGCCGAATCCGCACTGAACCCATCCCGAACCTTGCCCCATTTAATATCCAAACATTCAGGTTCGTCGAACTTTCCAAACCGAACCGAACCAGGTTCAGCTACGAACCGAACCGAACCGATTCCTAAATTCAAAAATTTAAGGTCGCACCGAACCCGAACCGAATCTAGATTCTGTCGAACCGAGCCGAACCCGTAACTAATTAAAAAATATAGAACCCGAGCCGAACCTGTATCGAATAATGTTCGGTTCGGTTCAGGGTTCGATGAAATTTTTCCGAACCTCAAGGTTCACCGAACCTCAAACACCCATGTGTGTTAGCTCTTCATTCCATATTTACTGTAAGTTGGGAAAACGAAGCGTGGATAATTTCAAATTTATATATGCATATTCAACTTTTATTAAATATTTCTAGAAATCTGATTAACATCATTTAGGTTATATCAGACTATATGCAATAACGTTTTTAAGTAAAATCGTCAGTAGGAGAAAGAAACGTTGTGAAGAAAAAGGTTTACAGACGGATGCATAAAATTACATAACGTTCATCCATTCTAATACGTGGGTAATTCAATTTTTTTTCGCTTACGATAACGTTTTTCATTCAAATTTACGTATACTAAAGTGGATTAGGCCAACACAAAGCTAATTCACAGCGTTTGGACTTTTCGCCAAAAATTATAGGGAAAAAACCTTCTGTGACTAGTAGGAGTTGAACAATACCTAACATGATCAAAAAAATTTTTGTTTGAAAAATCCTTTTTTCAAAATTTAAAAAAAATTCAAAAAATCAAATTTATGACAAACTAACAAATATGTCACCTGGGGAATGCGATTAGGTATGCTCATACAAATTTTCATCGGAATCGGTCAATAAATGAAAAAGTTGACGAAGATTTTTGAAACCCATTTTTTAAACTTCAGAACCTCCCCCCCCCCCTGCTCCCCTTCATTCTGGAATTTTTTTAAATTATATTTTCTGACTCCACACATGCCCTTTAGGTAATGGGGGTTGTCAAAATTTGAAGTACAGAAAATGTCGGCTCAGAAAATTTTTTCAGTCGAGAAATAGACACACAGAGGTAACGTTTTATGTGTATGACTTTAGGGGGTCGTAGACAATTGGGTAGGGGTGGGGGGGGGTTGTCTGCCGGAAAGTTAATAGAATGAAGAGAGTAAATCAAAAATACTTAACTTCAAAAAAAAAAAAAGCACACAAACCGTCTGAATCGAACCCAGTACCTCCACTTGGATAGCTTCGCTGCTAACCACATAACATATCTAACTGAGCACTGAGATAGATTTATTTTTAAGCATACATATTGTATAAAGAGAGCGGACAAACAAACATTGCAGAGGTAAACTTTTATGTTTATGATGTTAAGAAATATCTCCTAGGTGAATTAGACTCAATAGATCATCAATGCACTTACACATGCAGTACTAATGTGTTGCCAACATTATTTATTGAAGCAAGGTTGATACAACAGTATTCAACTCTTAAAATGTAACTAAAAGACGTAAATCAGCGTATTCATAAGCAAACCAATGGTCTGCAACTTCGTGCTCTTTTTGAAATAAAACAATATACTTTTACATTTAACTTGCGCCGATGCTATTGGCTTTAATATTAGGTACTCTATCCTCTTGAATTGTGTTCACCAAATACAAACGCATTAAACTTTCTGTTAAGGTTGATTTTTCGTAAACGTTTGCCATTGCAGCAGTCGCAACTGTATCAACTGATATCAGAGTTAAAGCTAGTAATTCAACTAAACAAACTAACCAAAATGTTATGAAAGGAATATTATAAGCACAATTGCAGAAACGATTCACACGATACTAAATGATTCATAAAGTACAAATAATACGAAAATCCACCACCTCCTCCATTCTTTGGGTATAATTAAATACAGAAAATGCGGATTGTCATACATGATTTGAAAAATTAACAAGACTAAGAAGGTTCCAACAAATAAACAGCAGGAAGGCGATAGGAAACTTTCTTCCCTAAATTTTGGGTGCAATTGTGACACCTCAATGCGTCTCATACCTAGAATAATATTTTTAATCATATTTTATTAGTTCTGAATTTAATATTTGATACCATGCTTTGTTCAAATTTTGGAGTTGTGTGAACCAATCGGAACAGTTTCCGTAGTTTTTGATTGTGTACCAGCTGAACATTGCAGACATCGACTCTAACCATAAAGTACAAATGGAATATAAAATACTTCGTTACTTTGCACGTCTGTCCACCTTTGTAATCGTAACCATATTCTGGAATTAACCTAAGGCAAATGCGAAATATATTCTTGGATTCTATGTCCCAGTGCAATGGTAACCATAATGTAAGTGATGATTGTTCCACAATTTCGGACTCAATTTTAGTGAGCATCACTGACTGGGAAAGTTCTATGAGAGAGTCTGTCACAGAGTTTTATTTCTAGGTATAACTTCTTGTCTGTTTACTTAATCTGCATGAAAAAGTTGACATTATTGATAATAGATTTAGATATCTAGAAAACAATAATTTTTCGTTATTTAGCACATAGGTTGCCGTTTTGATTATAATCAACACAATTTTCCAAATGATAATAGCGACTATCACAAATCCTATTTAAGTATATCTTGTTTTCAGAGTTAAGCTTCCACCAACAATATTACCAACAAAAATTGCTATAAATTGTTTAGACCAAACCTAAGGTACAAATAAACATTTACACCTTCAAATTGTTATATTCACGAAGAAAATGAGCACAACTGTAATAAAATTAAGGCTTACGTTATGAATGCATCATTATAAATAGCCGTCAAAACTCCAAGAAATGTTTTCAGAAATGCATTATACAAATAAGCCGTTTATTTAGATAAAGATTTGAATTCATGGTTGATTCCAATTAAAATAAGTGCATAATTGATTCAAATGCTTCATCATCAATTGATTGCTGGTAATTTTAGTTACTAAGCATATTGTAATTGGGATGCCTACCTGACCTCTCTGACCGTCTTTAGGTCACAGGTAGGCAACCCAGTTGGTGTTTGACTAAAAGGCAAGTACAAGTTGAGGAGGAGAGCTTTATTCTTCCCTGGTCAAGTTACAGATTAAGACTGGCTAGAGGCTAATCTCTTCTAGCCAGGAATCATCATAATTATTACCTAATCAGTATGCTAATTCTGGTGGTAGTAGAGAACTTCTTTACACCACACATTACACGATATTATAATATATGTTCATTACAATATCTTTCATTTGTTGATACCATTTGGTAGTAAAATAAAATTTTAATTATCTGTTTCTTGTATACGTATTTGATAGGAATCATTTTACTGTGAACAAATTTGCGTATGTATTTTTAATCACCAACCGTTATTTAAAACCCGGCCTGGAATATGAGGCATGCAGAAATTCCGGCCCATTGAATTTTGGTCTACAAAAAATCCGGCATACAGAAATCCGTAACATCAAACTTTCGGTTCATAGGGAATCGGCCTATTAAAGAATACTGAACAAAATACTGATTGATATTGATTCCCGAGTAACTGTGTTCATCCCCTGGTGGAACACATGTTGGACTAAGATTGAAGTGTGACTAAATGCCATGCTAGTTTGCTTGATCTACAGTACTGTGTGCGGATGATATGCGCTCAGAGGCAGCTAATTCAGAATTAGCCTATTCTTAAATGATGAACAATGACTTAGCTCAATTTTAACAAATTTGGCGTCGCTAAAACGATAATTTTACCTGAGTCAGAAAAGTTGAAATATTCACGGACTGTTTTTTGAATAAGCTAGATTTTCTACAGGCTGGATTTTCTATTTAGAGTCTTTATTGGTCGGATTTTTCATAGGCTAGATTTTAAATTAGCCGGATTTTCTTTTGTCTCAATTTTCAGCTGGCTGGTATTTTTCAAACTTGATCTTCTAGCTTATACTTTTACATGAGATGGACATTGGGATCTATCACAGGTATTTTAGGGAACTCCAGTCAAGATGAAGCAATAAATTTCTTTAATGTGGTCTCAGTAAATGCTATAGATACTTTGAGAACCCGTGAGAAAGTGGTGGTTTTAAAAAAAATTTGTCGAATATTTTTATTAGTAATTAATTATGTTACCGTAAAATATTTATGATCAGTTTGATATCTAAAGTCATATAGGATTTGAAAAATGAGATACTCAATTGCACCTGCGTTTCTATTCATTTGGATACCGCCTCAATATTTGCATTCATTTATAACCGAATCGTTTGGCAAATCTAGGCGCTTAGACTTGTTTTCCCCATGCTTTATTTATACCATTTTTTATTTATACTTATTTGTTTCATAGACAATGTCAACTCATTGACTTTTGTTACTTTTGCTTGAATCTATGTTACAGATCAAGGCATTTTTGGCTCAGTTTGTACAAAAAATTATTGAATTTCATTAATTTAAATAATGTCAGTAACTGTTGCCTAATCTGTTCATCATTTTTAATTTTGTTTACAAGAGGAAAACTAGACGCACAACGTACTTTGTTTCAACCGATTGTTTTCTTGAAAAAGTTCTATTCACCAAATGGTGAATAGAACGTTTACGTAGGACATGTAGCAATCTCGAATATCTATGTATATACCCCATAATCTACTTTTGTAACGAAGTAGAAAGTAAATTTCGAATATAACTGAACTATGACNTAGCAATCTCGAATATCTATGTATATACCCCATAATCTACTTTTGTAACGAAGTAGAAAGTAAATTTCGAATATAACTGAACTATGACTCACGAGTCGGCTCGCGAGCTGCTCGTGCGATTTGAGAAATGAGCCAAGCTGAGCTGATATTTCCCAACTCATGCTAGCCGTAAGCCGAGCTTAGTTGAAATTTTAGCGAGTTGGCCGAGCCAACACAAAACTGCTCGCTCGACTAGTCTGCATGCCTATTCCCCATAATCTACTTTTGTAACCACAACGTCGAAATAGAAAATAATTTTCAAATATAACTAAACTATGACTCACGAGTCGGCTCGCGAGCTGCTTGTGCGAGTTGAGAAATGAGCCTAGATGAGCTGATATTTCCCAACTCATGCGAGCCGTGAGCCGAGCTGAGTTGAAATTTTAGCGAGTTGAGCCGAGCCAACAAAAATCTCGGCTCGCTCGGCTCGTTTGCATGCCTAATATAGTGAAACTTTTAGATTTTACGTTCGTCTAACAGGATTCCAGTCGGTTCGTCTTTTAGTCTGTGTCAAGGTAAGGTCATCTTCAAGACCACCCTGGGTCCTAGGATTTTGCGAAAGCGTTCGCCTTCTCTCCTTTCACGGGGCTCTGCGATATAGAAACTTCGGTTTCCCGAAGTCTCTACCGACTTATGAGGCTCTTGACTAGGGTGGGAATACTAGTCAATCGTAATGAGTAATTGAATAATATTCAATTGATTTATTACCTTATACCAGTGTAGTTTTTATAGTTGATCTCTTCGTTGTCTAATTAACAAGAAGTAGACGTTGAGAGCCTTAAGAGATGGTGACCAAGAGACCTTCCTTACTGAGTGAATTCAATTGATTGAAACAAGCTGGACTAAACGAATTGAACTGAACTGCCCTTCGGTCACTTGCATCACTTTTATATAGTTCAACATCTGCGTCTTTCTTAAAATTCTGCAAAGTTTTATGATAATTCATAGAAACTTTCAGAATATTAAATTTATCCAAATTGTCATATTTTTAAGATAAATTCTAAGTTTATAATTATTATAAGTTGTTTTTAACATTTCCTTATCTATATTTTCTTACATTCCAAGCATTACACAGCACTTCTTAATCTAACATCTGGTTGCTTTCCTATGGTAGTCGACAGGAATCCTGGGACTGGATGCAAGAAAGTACTTAGGAGAAATCTTAGACTTAAGTTACAAGAATTACCATATCTCGATTCAAAGAAAGTCCACTAAGTTTATTCGGATTCAATAAGACACTAAGTGTAACTTAAGAGATTAATTAATCCAAAATCTTAAGTAACCTCTTGTAGATCACTTAACTGTTTTTTTGCTGTCTTCTGTCAAATTAGTAGCAATGGCTTTGCCATTTCCCCCCCAGTATTTTGATCAGGTTGCAAAAACTTTCAAACAGCGAACCCGACTNGGGCACGCAAGTCACGTGGTTTCTATGCCCGTAACACATTCTAAGACAATGGCAACAGTGAAACAACTTATGAGAATCCACTTGAACTTAAGTATGTCAAAGTGGCCGATTTTGAATCGAGATAAGATTTTGGATTAGCGACACTTAGTAATTTCACATAATCCAAAATCTTAGTGAAGTTCTTTCTGCATCCCGTCCCTGATTCTTGTGTTTTATGAACCTGTTATCCTTGTTATACTCATATTTCATTCTATTTTGACAAGTGTTATCTTGTCACATAAATTGTCCTAAAATCACACTAGTTGACAAAATATTATTTTTATGCTAATGTTACTTAGTTTATTTTAATATGATTAATAATTAAATTTGATGATGAATAATTCCTATAGTTTTTATGAGTAATTATTCCTACGTTACAATAGTCAACTGTCAATAGTTATCAGTGAACTGTAAAAGTTTGGAAATGAATTCAAAGTCGAACTAGTATTTCAAATAAAAGCAATCTCTGGAATTTTATTTGATACAATAAATTTGTATAATTAGTAAACTATTTGTTTCATGAAAGCCCATGTTAAATGCTTAAAAACACCATTTTGTACTAAATTCCAAGTAATTTCAAATCCTCAAATTTTGAAATGAAACCTTAATTAATCAAACATGATTACGTTACTTAAATTTTTTTAATATCTATATATAATGCTTTGCTATGTAGCAATTACATTTCTGAGTGACATTTTGTGTAGAATAATGTAGAGGTCAATGTGCAGTTTTTAGAGTAGGAAGCATTACATTTCACTCTCATTTGTGGTCATAAAATTCAAGTATCAATTCATCAGTTTCCGCCTGTTTTATATACTACTAATTACATTATGAACAATTATCAAGTCTTCACCACAATTAATGAGAAAATTGCTTTAGAGTTTGCACTATAATTTTTATTTGAGAAGATAACTAAAAGCTGACAATATCCAATGTGCATAAAATATTTTGTAACCCGGAAATTTTTTGAGACGATGATATTAATTACCGCAAATAAATTTGATTATTAAATTATACGGATTAAAACCAATTACTGGATAAGTTGCCACATTCAATTAAGCTAAAATCACTGATAAAATGAAATTGTTTTTAAGGATGCGAGCACAAGTCTAATTTATTTAGTTTAATGTCTTCTTCTCCTGTGAGAACAATGATGTTCATACAGTAAGTAACATTTTTATAGTTTCTGAATACATATTTCGTACAAAATATATTTCGACATTATATCGTAAGCCTAAAGGAAGAGAATTTTTGTTACATGTTTTTTGTTGGAGAAAGCAAGAGCTTTTAGAAGTTTCAGGTATAGAAATGAAAACTATCATATGAAATAGAAAAGAATCAATTCTTAAGTAGGGGCATCAGAGAAGTATTCTGCCGTGAAGTTTAAAAATTCTAAAGGTAACATATTTTTGTTAAGCGGATGAAATCGAACAACTCTTTGTCAATACTGTGTCGTGGGTAGTTTTGCGGTTTAGCTGCTGTATGATTTTGAATTTAGCACTAGCGGTACCTGCTGTTCGGTTCAAATGACTTGAAACTTTGATAGTTGTTGTTGGGGTCACTCTGACTAATGTTTAAATAGGGGTTACCCCATTTAATCATTAGTCAGAGTGATGCTATCGCCACTTAAGATATCAGATGGTGCCGAGTTACGAATGTAGTCCAACTTAACACTCGGCATAGTGACATTCGAAGCCCTCAGCCGTCATAAGCCGAGACAGCACTGCTTTGACCCGCATTCAAACATAACTCAAAATGATACCAGCAACAATTATACAAAATCTTAAGACATTTGAATCGGTATCGCCAAAGCTAAATGTGCAGTCATTTAGTAGACAAATCTTACAACCTGCGGTGATGCAACAATGTCAAAACTTGCTCTAATCAATCTCTCAAATAAGACTTTGACACTTTTCTAACTTTTACACTGCTCATCAGAGCACTTTTTCTGACGTCCCCCTACCTTTATAAGACAGCTTTTTTCGGCAAAGGACTTGGCCACATCTTTTTTCCTCAAACCCTATAGAATTGATGAAGGACTACCGTATTTCTCGGTTTAAATCTTCTGGGGAATAATTATGTCAAACCGGACAAGAGGTGGGGAATTGTTTCGAGGGGGTATTATTTCGAAGTGGGGATTATTAATTAGAAGTGGAAATTTTGCTTCTTTTATAGTTGTTTACTTCTGTGAGAGAAAAAGTAGACTAGCCTGTGTATTTCTACACTGGACCATTGGTCTCCTTATCTCACAGGATAGTTTTTACTCATACTTGCCATTGTCTCTGGGGATTAAAGTCTCGCTTGGCTACTGTTAGAGTACGAGTTTCCTCACATCTAACCACCGGGCGATACAGAATCCTTTCCACACCTCTTATAAGTAAAAATGTACACATAATGGAATTTTCTTATCCATGTCAGGGATATCTGATACTTTATTGGCTTTTTTGTCGTTTTGATGTTTTTGTCGCATTCTAAATTTTTAATTTTCCTCTTTTCAGGTAATGTTACATAAAATTAGAAGAATTTAAATACAAGATTTAGGTATGAACAGACCTTATTTTTCTTGACTTTCACACTCTAGGTTTGAGTCTGAGTTTGCTATAACTTAAAAGGTTAAAATATTAAGTCCAGACCAACATTTGCGTTATTTGCTTGGATGCAACGATAAACCACTAGTAAAGTTTAAGAAAACTCGTTTACTTAACAGTTAATACTTAAGATGTCGAGCACTGTTTCCTCAACTTCTGGTTTCATATGAATGATCTGTTAAAATTGGGAGAATATTTGAATATCGATAACGTGATTGACTGTCAAGGGAACAAGAGAGTGAAACGTAAACTCTTTGTATTCTTCTTCGCAGGATTGCCTTTCAAAACAGGTAAACTAATTGTGTTTAAAATTTTAAAAGTTGTTTCTATCTTTTATTACTTTGCTTACAATAGAACTTTATCTTCACTAACAGGAAGGTAATGTAACTGTTGTAAGATTTTTTTTCCACACGCAAATTGAATAGTAAAAAAAAAATTCTTACATATTCTGCTTGATACTTATTGACTCTGTAAAAAATTTTTTTTTGATCATGATAAAGCTCTTTCCTAAATGATTTTCTTTGATTAGTATCTACAGAAATTAGATTAACTGACTATTTCTTTGGACCCAACACTTAACATATTTGTTTCTTAATTTTTTTGTACCCAACACTGAATTAATCATTAAAAACATTAAGAAATTTACGATTAGTAATAAAATAAATGAAACTAAAACTTAAATTTTTCTTATAAAATGAAGAAAAACAAAAAAAAAGGTTTTGGTTTGGACTTAATCCAGACCTAATGAGAGGAAATTAGGTCTGGAATTTAATTTTTGAGAGACGGACTAAAAGTCTAGAGGAAGGAGAAAGTCCTTCTACGTTGCTGATTGTTGGCGCCAATCTCATAATTAGGTTTGGTTCAGACCTAAACCTAATGTTTATATCTCTCTATTGTTTCTAATTTCACGCCTGATGAGACTTTTAATTATTCCTCATGGGGATTTATTTCAAGGTGGGGAATTATTATTTCAAACTAGCCAAAAGATAGGGAATTATTTTGTGGGAGGAATTATTTCGAGGTGGGAAATTAAATCGAAAAATACGGTATATATACATTTGCATACATTCAATTATATTATCAACACAAGCGTTTGAATTAAGTTGTACATTAAAATTTTCATTTTTAGCTGTAGAAGTAGTGATTTGAAAGTTGTTTGAAGTTTGTTTATTAATTCAATCCATTCATATGTTTCATAATGATGGATTTTTTAAGATTCAGAATAAACCTTTTTGTTTTTAAAGTTTCTCAATAATCCACCACAAACGTTTTGAAATAAAACAATAATGAAGCATAAAAACGCAAACGAAAGATGGAATAAACTATAATTATGCTATACTAAATATGTAGGTTAGCTAAAGTTTCTAATCTCATATCATAAAACTGCAAAATTTAGCCAGCGATTTTTCGGTGTTGCACATATGAAAAGTTTTTTCCTGATGGCAACTAAAGTAGAGTGGAAATTGGTTATAAAAGCAAAAATATAATGAAATTTTTTGTAAAGTGAACCCGAGGACGTCATTCATTAGGCCTAGAGGTTAGTAAATAGAGTATTAATAGTCTGACCTATAGTGAACATGCGCTATTGTGATTTCGGAAACAGTGATTCAAATTTTATCTGTTTCATTAGCTTTAATACATAAATTTTCATTCAGCCTAGATATTGAGCTTTCAAAATGTTATTGGTACTAAAATCTGATAAATCTAATCAATTGATTTGTTACGTCAACTAAAGAGTAAAATTTTCACACGGAATATAATTTTGGCCTCTTTGTAACTATCAAAATATTTCCCAGTACAAGATTTAGAAACCAGAAAGACAGATTCGACTGTCCTCAGCTATATAATACTCGAAAGGACGGCTCAGTTGTTTCACCTATGCCGACGTTCACTATTGGCGACATTTTTCATATTCTGTTCTCTATCTTCCAGGCCTAACGAACGGCGATTTCGGGTACATTTTAACGGGTATTTCTATATATCTAAGTTACATTAATCCAGTTATACTTTATTTACCCGATTTTGGGATAGTGATCGGTAATCCCAAATCCGTTAATCTCTACGCTGAATTATTTTCTTCAAGTAGTCATCCAATTCCAAGGTGTAGTCTTTCCATAATTATTTATCAAATTCATACCCTACCACTACCAATATTAAGTTCTTCAGTATCAATAAGATATTCTGCTAAGTTTCAATTGCAAGTTAAAATTTTATGCATAAGGAAGTTAAAATTTGAGTTTGTAAAATTTGAATTTGAATCAACAAAATTTTTGAACTGATGTCTTGTCTAATCGTTGACTATAATTCCATATTAAATTTTAAACAGTAAATCTTTATTAATTATATTTACTAACTCTAAGAAATATGTAGTATGAGACGAAAGAGTTCTATTTCCTTAAATTTACAATTAGGGTGCGGACTTCAATGCACGTAGAAGGAGGAAACAATTGAATACTAACAATTGGTTACAAAAATTTTAACCATTGACGCGACAATGTTACATAATGTGCAAAAATTTTGTTGTGAAAAAAAATTAAGTTGTCTCCGACAGTATATGAGTATAGAATTTCAAGAGGTATTATTTAAAGCAATATTTAAAAGGTATACTTTCACAAAGTGAGGAATGAGATATTTGGTTGCATTTGTATATTTAGGTTACGGTTGTTCCGTCGTATTGAAAGTATAATTTGTTTACCAAATGTTTCCACTTGCTTGGCTTGTGACAATTATATTATACGGCCTATTTTAATCGTGCAATAGCTTAAATCATTAATTTCGGAAGAAAATCCAGTTTTTAATTCAATAAAAGCTAGAGCATCTGATGTAGTATTATTAAGATAAAATGTAGACGAATCATTCGAGGATACTTTTAAAACAATGAATGTTTAGCGATTCTGATACAAATTTATAAGCCTTTAATACGGTTAGAAAATTAATATACGAGTCATCGTATCAAAATTTTAATCCAATTGTTTATATCCAGGGTTCTTAGTTTGGCAGTTGTTGCCTTAACAATTCAACAAGCAAATGGTTTGTCATTTTCTCTCGGCAAGAATGGTCCTTCAGCATCATTTGGATTGGAAAGTGGTCTGAGTTTAAACGTAGGACAATTTGGAAATAAAGGACAATCTTCATCTTCTACTTCCACTGGACGCGGCGGGTCACAGTCATCTTCAAGCTCATTTGGCACAAATGGGGTTTCATTTGGAAATGGTGGCTCAAGCTCCACTACGCAGACCACATATGGACAAAATGGCCAAAACATCAACTTTGGATCTGGTGGAAATTCACAGACAACCACAACAATTTCTTATGGACCAAACGGTGAAACAATCTATGGGACTCCAGGTCAGCAAAGTTCAACCACTAGGGTGGTGTATGGTTCAAACGGCCAAATAATTAGTGGCGGCCCTGGCCAGACAACAACCACAACAATTACCTATGGTGCAAATGGAGAAGAAATCTATGGAAACTCTGGCCAGCAGACCTCATCCTCTAGGGTTACATATGGTTCAAACGGCCAAATAATTAGTGGTGGCCCTGGCCAGACAACAAAAACCATTACCTATGGTCCAAATGGAGAAGAGATCTATGGAAACTCAGGCCAGCAGAGCTCCTCCTCTAGTGTCACGCATGGTTCAAACGGACAAATTATTAGTGGCGGCCCTGGGCAGACAACTACAACTATTACCTATGGTCCAAACGGAGAAGAGATATATGGAAACTCAGGTCAGCAGACTTCGTCCTCTAGGGTTATATATGGTTCAAATGGCCAAATTATTAGTGGCAGTCCTAGCCGAACAACTACAACCTTTACATATGATCCAAATGGAGAAAAAATATTTGGCAACAATGGACGGCAGACCACAACCACTAGGATTACATACGGCCCAAACGGCGAAATTATTAGTGGTAATTCAGGCGAAACAACATCGATCAGCTATGGTCCAAACGGAGAAATTATAAGTGGTAGTTCCGGCCAAGAGACAACTACAACGATTACCTATGGTCCAAATGGAAAAATAATCCGTGGCAACCCTGGGAAAAAGACCATCACAACTATTTCACAGGGGTCACACGGAGGAATTAATTTTGGTAATTTTGGCAAAGACATCACTACTGCCTTTGGATATGGCCAAAGCAGAGAAATTGGTGGTATTTCTGGCGAAGATACAACTACAACGCTTAACTATGGTCCAAATGGAGAAATTATTAGTGGCACTTCTGGAGAAGAAACAACAACGATTAGCTATGGTTCAAATGGAGAAATTATTTATGGCAACCCTGGTAAGACGACAACCTCAACCACTAGAATCGTATATGGTCCAAACGGTGAAATTATTAGCCGTGTTCCTGGGCAAAAGATAACCACAACTAGCTACGGTGCAAATGGAGAAATCATTCATGGCAATTCTGGCAAGAAAACTACAACCACTACAACCAGAATCGTCTATGGTCCAAACGGAGAAATTATTAGTGGCAATCCTGACCAGGAAACTACAACATCTACCATTTCTTATGGGGCCAATGGAGAAATTATCAGTGGCAAACCGGGGAAACATACCACTACCACAACCACTAAAATTGTCTATGGTCCAAATGGAGAAATTATGCCTAATAATTATGGTAAGGACACAAATTATGACATTAAAATTAACATGTAAGGATAATGGGTTGCTTTCATTTAGTTATAGCTGTTGAAAATTCTTTAATGGCAATGTTACAAATATATCAAAAAAAACTTAATGTTTTCGGCAACAGAATTGTCATCATTCGGTGTTTTATTCCAATCCAAATTACACGAATTAAGAATTATTTTAAATCGTCTTTCGTAATAATGAAACAAAAATCCTCACAAAATTAGTTATTAAATATTTCCTCGAATTTTCGAAAATGCGATTGAAATGGACAAATTTTAAAATTTCTATATAAAAATTAACTCAAATTATACTTAGTGCCATAGATTTCGAAAACTTTGTCCATAATTTTTTATCAACATGCTTCCTAATCGAAAAGCATAAACGAGTACAATATCAATAAAATGTTTTTATTAGAAAAACAAGAAATTAATAGTTCTTCAACAATTTAACTTAAACCTATATTCTATTAAAAATATTTATACTGTATTAGAAATCCTTCAGAGCAAAAAGTTCTATATTTAGCACTCATTAATGGTTAAATAATATTGGTATGTATAAATAGTAAGGGAAATTGCCCATGGAAATTAGGTGCGTATTCTTGCCTCCAGACCTGTTTGGACACTGAGCTGGATTTATACAATTGATGTTGATGTTCGATATGAACCAAAATATTATCAAGGTTTTTTGCTTCAATTTGAACCAATGATTACTTTGCACATCATTTTCTGCAGGCAATACATCACGTGATGTCAAAATCATAATCACTGATTCTGTGGTTGTGTAATACTTACCTTCTGCCTGTTTATATTGAGTTTAAACTAAACAGCGGAAGAGAAATTAGTTTGTTGTTTTCGCTACTATTGCATTGTTATTCGCTCAAATTTAATAATGCGCGTATAAAAGTTAGTTAAAGAAAGACTTAAGAAGCTTATCGTTTGGAGCAAAAGTAAAAACATGTCCTCTTTGGATACGCGCTAAACTATTTGCCCCAACTAACAAAACTTGAAAAAAAAAGTTTTTCATTCCTTTATTTATGTTCCGATTCATTTCAAGTTTGTCCAACATTATGCTAACTTATTCTTTCAAATTCTCGTCAATAAAAAAATTTTTTTTTAAATAATTTTCATCAAGTGTTCTAAAGAATGAACCCTCAAATTTCTGTTTCTACCCAAAATTTGACCCTGTAGTCGTAATCACACTTTGTATTTTAAAATAGAACCTAGTTACCTTAAGCAGGCTTCACGATAATCGATTTCTATTGCATTAGATTAACAAATAATTTTACAAAGTAGCACCGAGTATAAAAATTCAACCAATTCCAATATCTAAATGCATGAAAAAGAGACTCGTGAAACATTATTTTTGCTGGAGAAAACAACTGGGTTGTAATTTTGGTTCACTTATCAAAAATAATTATTTCTGCGGTAGCTACACCCCTAGGCACTTTTATAAGACAAAAGAAAGTTACATTTTTCATGTGTTGTTTGCTGTGAAGAAAGTAGCATGTTGTATAACAGATGTTCAACTAACTTCTTTACCTAATGTATCTTACAGTAAAATGTTATTTTTTCTGAAGCATCTCCGGAGAGTATGGAAACAAGGGTACGGACCAAAGATAAGTTCTCATTGTCTTATGAGTTTTTTTTTGCTCTGTATTATCAAGTCCAGAAAAGTAAAATTCTAGTCTGTAGAACCAATGAAACAAAATTTATGATTCATTTTTAATTCAAACGTTGCAAAAACAAATTTAGAATTCAAATTGAAATATTCAAAATTTAAAAAAATCAGCTTTTATAAGTCTATTCACTTTTTTAGTGATTGTATAGTATTGAAAAATTGATAGATTCAGGATACTTAACTAGAGCAAAGACAAACAGTTTCAAGTGCTAATGATCGAGATAAGGCTCATCTCTAATGTGTAACATAATGTGTTTATTGTAACATTTAATTGCAGCTCTTTTTATATATTTCGGCAAAAACTACAAAAAGAATGCAAACTTAGAGTGATTAGCGACCTAGGTATTGAGGGAAACTGGACGCTCGCATTGAATTTTATTTTTGATACTGTATGGGTAAAGTTAATACTTATATTACATTAAGCTGAAAACTTAAGGTACCCATTTGAAACTCGACGTAGTTTTTCTTCGCCATCACGGTATCAACGAGTTGTACTTTTTCATGCCACATACCCTCGATAAAGTGTATTCCCCAATGCGTAAACCAACTGCACTGTATTTCAACGATGGGAAACTTAAGTTATAGCTTAAAAAGTTTCTACATCATTCTGTAAAACAAACTGCATTTTTATTTCAAATGAATTCAATGATAATTTTCTAAATTCATTATATTGTTTAGGTGAAGATACTAGCATAGAGGTTTCCCAGCCCGGCAAGAAAACTACAACTATCACGAGAATCGTATATGGGCCAAATGGAGAAATAATTTCCGAAACTCCTGAAACTACTGGGACAACTGAGAGCGGAGAAGTGACTACTCACCGGATTCCAGGACAAAAAACAACTACCACAACTACTACTAAAATAATATATGGTCCAAATGGAGAAATTATTTCCCGAGTTCCGGGTGAAGAGACTAGCACTGAGGTCACGGAAGGCGGAGTTACCAAGATACCCGGCAAGACAACCACAACAACTATCACGAGAATCAGATATGGGCCGAATGGAGAAATAATTTCCGAAACTCCTGAAACTACTGGGACAACTGAGAGCGGAGAAGTGACTACTCACCGGATTCCGGGACAAAAAACAACTACCACAACTACTACTAAAATAATATATGGTCCAAATGGAGAAATTATTTCCCGAGTTCCAGGTGAAGAGACTAGCACTGAGGTCACGGAAGGCGGAGTTACCAAGATACCCGGCAAGACAACCACAACAACTATCACGAGAATCAGATATGGGCCGAATGGAGAAATAATTTCCGAAACTCCTGAAACTACTGGGACAACTGAGAGCGGAGAAGTGACTACTCACCGGATTCCAGGACAAAAAACAACTACCACAACTACTACTAAAATAATATATGGTCCAAATGGAGAAATTATTTCCCGAGTTCCAGGTGAAGAGACTAGCACTGAGGTCACGGATGGCGGAGTTACCAAGATACCCGGCAAGACAACCACAACAACTATCACGAGAATCAGATATGGGCCGAATGGAGAAATAATTTCCGAAACTCCTGAAACTACTGGGACAACTGAGAGCGGAGAAGTGACTACTCACCGGATTCCAGGACAAAAAACAACTACCACAACTACTACTAAAATAATATATGGTCCAAATGGAGAAATTATTTCCCGAGTTCCAGGTGAAGAGACTAGCACTGAGGTCACGGAAGGCGGAGTTACCAAGATACCCGGCAAGACAACCACAACAACTATCACGAGAATCATATATGGGCCGAATGGAGAAATAATTTCCGAAACTCCTGAAACTACTGGGATAACTGAGAGCGGAGAAGTGACTACTCACCGGATTCCAGGACAAAAAACAACTACCACAACTACTACTAAAATAATATATGGTCCAAATGGAGAAATTATTTCCCGAGTTCCAGGTGAAGAGACTAGCACTGAGGTCACGGAAGGCGGAGTTACCAAGATACCCGGCAAGACAACCACAACAACTATCACGAGAATCAGATATGGGCCGAATGGAGAAATAATTTCCGAAACTCCTGAAACTACTGGGACAACTGAGAGCGGAGAAGTGACTACTCACCGGATTCCAGGACAAAAAACAACTACCACAACTACTACTAAAATAATATATGGTCCAAATGGAGAAATTATTTCCCGAGTTCCAGGTGAAGAGACTAGCACTGAGGTCACGGAAGGCGGAGTTACCAAGATACCCGGCAAGACAACCACAACAACTATCACGAGAATCAGATATGGGCCGAATGGAGAAATAATTTCCGAAACTCCTGAAACTACTGGGACAACTGAGAGCGGAGAAGTGACTACTCACCGGATTCCAGGACAAAAAACAACTACCACAACTACTACTAAAATAATATATGGTCCAAATGGAGAAATTATTTCCCGAGTTCCAGGTGAAGAGACTAGCACTGAGGTCACGGAAGGCGGAGTTACCAAGATACCCGGCAAGACAACCACAACAACTATCACGAGAATCAGATATGGGCCGAATGGAGAAATAATTTCCGAAACTCCTGAAACTACTGGGACAACTGAGAGCGGAGAAGTGACTACTCACCGGATTCCAGGACAAAAAACAACTACCACAACTACTACTAAAATAATATATGGTCCAAATGGAGAAATTATTTCCCGAGTACCAGGTGAAGAGACTAGCACTGAGGTCACGGAAGGCGGAGTTACCAAGATACCCGGCAAGACAACCACAACAACTATCACGAGAATCAGATATGGGCCGAATGGAGAAATAATTTCCGAAACTCCTGAAACTACTGCGACAACTGAGAGTGGAGAAGTGACTACTCACCGGATTCCAGGACAAAAAACAACTACCACAACTACTACTAAAATAATATATGGTCCAAATGGAGAAATTATTTCCCGAGTTCCGGGTGAAGACACTAGCACTGAGGTCACGGAAGGCGGAGTTACCAAGATACCCGGCAAGACAACCACAACAACTATCACGAGAATCAGATATGGGCCGAATGGAGAAATAATTTCCGAAACTCCTGAAACTACTGGGACAACTGAGAGCGGAGAAGTGACTACTCACCGGATTCCAGGACAAAAAACAACTACTACAACTACTACTAAAATAATATATGGTCCAAATGGAGAAATTATTTCCCGAGTTCCAGGTGAAGAGACTAGCACTGAGGTCACGGAAGGCGGAGTTACCAAGATACCCGGCAAGACAACCACAACAACTATCACGAGAATCAGATATGGGCCGAATGGAGAAATAATTTCCGAAACTCCTGAAACTACTGGGACAACTGAGAGCGGAGAAGTGACTACTCACCGGATTCCAGGACAAAAAACAACTACCACAACTACTACTAAAATAATATATGGTCCAAATGGAGAAATTATTTCCCGAGTTCCAGGTGAAGAGACTAGCACTGAGGTCACGGAAGGCGGAGTTACCAAGATACCCGGCAAGACAACCACAACAACTATCACGAGAATCAGATATGGGCCGAATGGAGAAATAATTTCCGAAACTCCTGAAACTACTGGGACAACTGAGAGCGGAGAAGTGACTACTCACCGGATTCCAGGACAAAAAACAACTACCACAACTACTACTAAAATAATATATGGTCCAAATGGAGAAATTATTTCCCGAGCTCCAGGTGAAGAGACTAGCACTGAGATCAACGAGGGCGGAGAAGTCACCCACCATGGTAATAAAAGCAATACTACTATCACTAAAACTGCTAACTGGAGCTAGGTTGTGTGTATCTTTGTTAAGGAATATGGTTACTTTCATACATCAGTGTTTTTTTGGAAAGAAGTACCTAATTGGAATGTCGTACAAGTTTAGAGTTGGTCATGCTATAATAATTTTAAGTAACGAATTATAAATTCGTTGGTGAATATAGCAAAATATTATGATCATATTTTTGATGAATTTAATTCCTGGAAATACTTGTATGTGAAAGTATAGCTTGGTCTTAGTCGGTGTATTATTTGCGGTTTCACGTTTCCTGTAGCACCTCGTCTTACCCATTTAACACTACACTTTTATACTGATATGTCTGTTTTCGGTTTGTAGTATTTCAGCACTATGGTTGTAGAAAAAATTTGAAACTGACAATAACCGCATGTTTTTTCTACACATACTAATATTCCATATGCATCTCAACATATCATTTGATCTCAGATCAACAAAAAAATTTTTGTAAAATCAAAATCAAGATAAGATGATCGAAAATTGTACGGTGTCAAATAAAGGAATCTTGGGTCTACTACAACTACAGGTAATGTAGAAACGAATACGGTAGTTTTTTTTACAATTTCTTGCTACGGTTACTGCGAAAGTTAACTACACAACCCACCGCGTATATGGGCACATCTTCTGGTTACCACCAGAAATTTTTGGAACAATGATGGATATTAGTAAAGTGTCGAAAAGTTTTATGGAAAAATTGTGTCTATTATAAAGTATGTTTTTGTATTAATACAAAAGCATCCAACATAATACACACAATTTTTCCATGACTACCAGTTTGGCCTGAGTCAGAGTTATGACTCTGACTCTTTAAATGTTGAGAGTCGACTCTCGGAGTCAGGACTCTGACTCCTGGAATTTTGCAAGTCGACTCTGAATCAGAGTCAGACTCATGACTCTCGACTTCGGAATCACACAACACAAAAATGGAAAATCGGGTAGGACAATCTTAAATAGAATTTTTTTAATACGTTTAGTCAAGGTTCCTTGACAATAAGAAACTAAAAAAGCAACTTTAATCAAGTTAACTAACTAATTCGTAACATTTTAAAAATATTTATTTGTAAAAATAACAAACGAAATAATATTTGCAAGTAAATTTTGTTTGCACCTCCATTGCCATACTTTGCGTCTGGAGGTTGACCGACATTCATGGAATTTTTTTTTAATTTTTAAAATGTTACGAGTTACGGTGTAACCAGATGATAGATTATTTTTTAGTTTCTTGTTGTAAAGGAACCTTATACATTTAGTGATGAAAGTAGATAAGAAAAATTAAGTAAAAGAAAGTCTGATATGCTCATGCGCATGTTTTAAAAGAGTCATGATTCTGACTTCCGAAAACCACGGAAGTCAGAGTCATGACTTCGGAGTCAGAGTCATGAAGAACAGTACCAATATCGATTATTGTTATCGATAAATCTGGTGTTAACCCAAAGATGTGCCCATGTACGAGGTGGGGTGTGAGTGTTAAATATTGTAGAAAACTGTCGCAGAAACCGTAGCAAAAAAAAAGTAAAAAAAAATTACCGTATTCGTTTCAACATTATCTGTAGAACAAACCTATGATTTCTTAAATTTGAAATTTTTAATTTACTAATTTGAAATGTCAAACTCTTGCGTTAATGCAAGTTTCTTGATAGATTCAAATTTAATTTTTTTAAAATCATGATTTAAATGATGGAGCTTGATTTTATGTATTTAGGAAATAGCTGTAATGGAATAGAAAAATTCCTAGCTAGATATTGTCTAATTTGACACAACTTTTCAAAACGGGTATAGTGTCAGTCATTTCCCTGTTGGTATATACAGAGTGAGTCAATAAGGGCTACCTAGAGATCCTCACTCCACCGGACCTTTAGCTGTCACCCACCATAAATCGGCATCAGAAATTTATTTATTTCTTAACTAATCTATTAGCAACTACTTAATGGATCATTTGTTCAAAGTGACCACCGTCCATGTCCACACAATGATTAATTCGTTCATAAAAACCGCGCCGGACATTTTGTAGCATTTGTGGGTTTTCATTTATGGTGGCAACAAAAGTTTCAATCCTATTCTTGAGCTGCTCTGTTTACTGGGCGAGGTGAGTTGAAAACGATGCTTTTCAAATAACCCCAAAAAATAATCCAATTGGATTAAATCGGGTGACTAAATGATTCTTTGTTTTAAATGTAACAGCATGTGATGTTATACAATAAACAAAATTCTTGATTTATGATGGGTGACGCAGAGAAAGGTCCGGTGGAGTGAGGATCTCTAGGTAGCCCTTATTGACTCACCCTGTACAATATCGGACTGTATATGTATCTGAAAGTACAAAAAATGAAACAGGAAATTTTGAATTTTATTATTATTTAATTGAGCTAACGAAATATAAACGTCATATAAGTAATTTTAGCATTGAATATTAAACATTTAAATCATTTAAATGAAATCCATATACATCTCTGTCATTATTATTTACAAAATAGTAATCCTAAATTGTAAAAATTAGATTAAATCGTGCGCTTCAAGAGAATTAAAGATATAAACTATAAAAGAAGTATCTGATATTTTGTCAAACTAAATTAAATCCCCGATCAAAGCAAGCATTCTCAGAATAATAAAAATAAAAATACCACCAAATAATATTCAAAACAATACAAATTCTTAACCGTTTATAATTTTTATGACATAATGTATATTTAGTTAAGTTGCACATGGGTTCTAATATATTGAAATTTAAAAAAGTTATATTATATTCAAATTTCAGGTAAAACAACCACTACTACCGTCACTAAAATCATCTATGGACCGCACGGAGAAGTTATTTCGACGACTCCAGGAAAAGAGACGACGGTTACTACTGAACCAGAAGTTCATGAAATAAGTCAAACAAATTTCGTTAGTATTGCAGTATTGACAGAAAAAGATCAATTCTGCCCAACTGCTTGTTCGACCGAAAAATCAAAATCTATAGTGATTCAACCAGCTCAAACACTGACGATTTCTTTTCCTAAAATGAGAACAGGGCAAAGCGCTATAGTTAAGGGACCAAGTGGTCAAGGGTTCATTTGCTCTGCACTTTAGACATCTATTAAAAAATTTCACTGTAGACCGTAACTCCATGGGTATTTAATACTAATGGCACGACTTAACATTTGGACATATTCAACTATTTAACAAACAATAAATCTATCGTCTGACAAACCTCTCAATTTCTAGCTTGTTATAATTATTTACCTTGGAGATCTGATGGAAATTTCCAACACCAATTTTTGACTCATCAAAATTTTATTTAAAAAATTTTTACCTGAATAGAAAGAAAACTAAATAGTGAATTAAACTCTTTGTTTTCCAACAAAATGTAAATAATGAGGTTACGGGAAAAAATATAAATTTCAATTACTTCAATTTATAGTATTTACATATATAATATTCATGAAACCATTATTAGTGATACAGTGGACCTCGCCTATTATGACCCCGGGTGTAATGGAACCACGGTTATAATGAACCTGAATCGTCAGTCCCTGCCTAGAGATAGCGAAATTAATATTAAAAACCTCGGTCATAATGAACTCGGTTAAAATGAACACTCGGGTGTAATGAACCATATCTTGCAGTCTAGCCCTTCATTTCACCATCGTGAGAGATGAACCAGACCCTATTATGTTGAAAAAGTTATGCGAATTTAATAAAATGTGTTCCGAATGAATGATTTGAAGTTTTGAATCACTGCACCAACGTTTTTCCTATTATTCCGTGGCGCAGTGGACAAAATAAGACAATTGTTAAATTTTAATTATCTACTATTCTTTATCCACTGTTACAGCATCTCTAAATCGTGAGTAAATCATTGCAGAATTCTGAAAATATTCCACACAGTTTTATTTCCATTTTTTTCTGTTCAAGTAAATTCTTGGTTTATTGTATTGTGAGGCTGCAGTATCTAGAAAAAAAAATTATTGAACTAAGAAAAGTCAAAACATCGGATGTCATGAACATAACTTTAAATTTTATATTTGTTCATTATTCGGCTATAATGAACATCGGGTGTTATGAACCTAATTTCTTGGTCCCTACTCAGTATCAATATTTCAATATCTCCAAAATTCCACAATATTTCAATATATTGAAATTTCAATATTACATCTTTGTTAATCTTAGTCAAGAAAGGTTGATGCCTCAGCTACAACCTCCGATTACCGCAGATATACAGCCCTGCAGCTCAGATATCGACGGTGGTAACCTCACACACACAAAAGCTTCATGTTACGCATAGTCTACGCATAGTTTATTGTTGCTACAGTTTATTTAATTTCCCTTGTCTGTTAATTTATCGCCAAAAATCAACAATTTTACTTTAGCAAAAAAAAACATCAAAATATGACTTTCAAATCTCGTCAGCATTGTACACTGCTAGCATTTACCTGCAATTTAAAAAAGCTAGAATGTTGCGAAGTATCAATTATCTCATCAACTCATAACCAAGTTGATGAAAATTTTTAATATCGAAAGTACTATTCAGAAGTTGCATCTAATTTCACTTTCACGTGAATCACTTGAACTCAAATCAACAGATGTGGAATACTTTTTTAATGACTTTTTTTAAATAAGGGGAATTTTTAGAACAAGTAACCTTTGTATCTACAATAATGAAAACACAAGAATCACTAAATCGATATCGAAATACACGTTATAAAACTAAATATCCCACAATTGAGAAATTTAATGTCGATTTATTGACACATTTTCCAACAACTATTTTAAACGTTGCCGCTACATCAACATCGAATTACTGAAAGTAAACGCTCAGAATTTCAAACTTAAAAAATCACTGTCCGAGTAGTATTTGGACATTTTAGCAAGTGGATTCTATACAATTGTTATACCATGTATTTATATACTGTAGTCGACTGATAAAAGAGCATTTTTTTTCAGAAAATTTTGGGGCTGATAACCAATTATGTCTTAGGCATTATTCTCCCATGCCAAATGTATTACGCTGCTGGTTTAAAACCACATCTTGAAAAAATGATCTTATAAGCAATATGGTCTTATAACGGATGATCTTTTATACTTAATTACTGTACCTATTATCGCAGCACAGTGGGCGATTCGAATTTAAAATTTGGCCAAAAGTATCATTTATTCATATAAAAAAATTCAGGTTTGACTACTAAACATTTGTGTGCTGACTTACGAAAAACTACATACAAAATTTTTACATATTTGGTTCAAGTTTGAATGAATTGTGGCTCTTCAGAGTTTGCCATTAACATACGAGTTAATCAGGAAGCCTTCAAATATAAAACCCACAAAAACTCAGCCTAAAGAAGAGAATTTGAACATTTTATAATTAAGTACACTTTATGGACTGTCTTCGGAGTTACTAAGAGCTGCCCCTATTAATTGGATCAGGAGTAATTAATTTTTCAAAACGCGAACTAAATTAAAACCCATTTCCCAAATATCACATTATAACAGTCCAATATTATAAACACAATCTTCCAATTCTGGAACGGTGATGGATTTGCTTTATTTTAAAATCAACCATAGCAAGCTTATACCGATCAGGTTTTATTAAGTCCACGAGCTTTCTGCGCATCCACAAAAAATGAATCAAAACAGTGAATTCAACTTTTCCAACAAAATGAAGTGTCGACTAAAATACATTCAAAGGTTTCATCAAAGTCGCATGCATAGATGGGCAAAGAAAAAGTCTTGTTCCTAGAATAACCTAATTTCGCAAATTTGGATAAGTAAGTCATGTGCCAATGGTTCGGGAATTTAGTGTACATTATGAATCTGACACCCATTTCAGACGATCTAATAAGAAGTATAACTTAGCAAAAAAATTAGCAAAATTGTGCCAAACAATCATTCTTTTTAATATGATCTACATAATGCTGATCCATATTTAGCATATGATGTGTCCGTCAACAAAAGATTTTCTGTGGATTCCCGATTTGGTATATAGTAGGCAAAGTTTTGCGAAAATTTTGAAACAATTTGAAAAATTTTTTTGTTCGCTAGGTATAGGATAAAAATTATGCTATTGATACTAAAATTATCATTGTGACGCTTTCATTTGTATTTATATGTACCCCAAACAAGTTCAGCAACTAGAAAAGATTTCAGATTAATAATTGCTAGCCTCTGCACGCTCCAGAACCTGCGGACTTATACAAGATCACTCTTGTTGTTAAGCATTATCAACATTACGTTGAAACAGGGAGAATCAATATATCCTGACTGTATCTGAGTATAAATGTACAGTTAAAACAAAGATTACGATATAAATTTACAGAGGCTTAGTAAAATGTGACCAAAACGAGATTAATGGCCGCAATATGGAAAAGATTATTGATTAATTGACGTATAACTTGGTGAATTCCGAACTAGAATCATTAGGTAAATCATATTTACAAAAAATGGGACAATTGGCTAAAATGTTTGCAAAATTTGAGCTGATCACCAAAATTGGAACTCCGGTTTGTAATCTGAGACCCTACATCTCTGATCGATTGACATATAATATGACTTACCCGAATTCGCGAAGGTGAGTTATTGTATTGTACAAATAAGCCTAATTTTATGCCCACCTATGCGCGTGGTTATGATGGATCCTTTGAATGGGTTTTAGTTGCACACATTAGTTGTATAAAATATGCCGCTCTGCCGCACCACTTCCAGATTGGCTAATGGACGTTTAACAGGTAAAAGTGGGTTTCAATTATCATTTTCATTTCTTCAAAACTTCTCGGCTTAATTTGAAATTTTTTAATTGTGTGCTGAAAAGCAAATTGAGAATGTGTTTTAGATGCCTTTAGAAAATACTCTTACACAAAATTTTCAAGACTGTTTGAATAAAATTTATTTTATTCCTTTCTAACGGTGAACTAAACAGTTGGCATTCCGTCGATTTTCAGATTAATTCAAATTTTAGGAAGTATGTTCCTTTCTTTATTTTGAGAGGTATTTTTCGTGGTTTTCGAAATCGCTTCAAAATGAAATTTTTATCATTTAAAAAAAAAATTTGTTCTAAATTTCTTTTACAGTTAGATATCAATTCACAATCGGCATTGCGTCGTCAGTGAACGGTTCAATTTCTCCTTTCGGTAGGTGTACTGTAGCGTATTTGAAGAAGGTATTTTTGCATGTTCTACAAAATATTTAGGCAAAATATTTAAGACTGTTAGAAAAAAATTTAGTTATAAACATTTAATTTTTTTGACTAATAGTCATTAACTTGTCAAATATTTTTTTAAACCTGCAAAACACATGTTGAAAATACTGTACACAACTCATCCAGCCAACAGTAGAAATTTAACCGACGACTCATGATGCAATGTGGAGTGTGAATTGAGGATACCACTGCGTAAAATAAATTAAAACAAATGAGTTTCTAAATAGTCGAAAATTTCAGTTGAAATGATTTTGAAAACCACAAAATATCTTCCCAAAATGAATTCAGGCACATAATTCGTAAATTTGAAATTATCCCGATAATTTTTGACGTAATACCGAGTGTTTATTTAGTTCCCAACCTTTAGAAAATAATAGAAAAAATTTTGTTTATGAATATTTTCAAAAACCATCCAGTATACCTGCTCACAATGCATTTCTGTACAAAGTTGTGAAATTTCAAATTGAGTCGAGAAGATTTGACGAAATGAAAGTGGATAATTTAAACCAACTTTTTGCCTGTTCAACTACCATTAGCCAATTTGGAAGTGGTGCGGCAGAGCGGCAAGATAAAGACTCACCACTCAAATTCACAGTTTTGATCTATTCTTGGTGGATGCGCAGAAAGCTCGTGGACTTAATAAAACCTGATCGGTAAATGATAGCAATGCATTTGTAAAATTGGAATATTTTTGAATTCATTACGACAAAAGATAATATTCTCAACAGACGACTTTATGCTGACTTTTGGCCGAGAATTAATGTTTTAGTGTTTAATGTCTTGTTATACATATAAACAAGTCTTTTAGATGCTTTGCAGATGGAAATTGAAAAACGGTATTATCAAGTTTGGGTCTTATTAAGGTACTTTTTGTTTAGATTTAAAAATTTGTTTTTTTTTCATGACACAGTAATTTCTATAACATTCAATGGTTTCAAAGTTCTTAAGACAGCTGGAAGTAACTTTTGTCCCATGCCCTTTACTGGGGAAAGCAGGCTAGTTTTTTTCGCAGACAAAGCAGTTACTTTAAATTTTTTTTTTAAATTGAAAGTCATCAATATTTTGGTGACACGATGTACTAAAAGATGGGAGGTTTCAAAGATTGTTTTCAAAATTTTCAAAAAATCATAACTTCTGGAATATTTTTGGTAGAGATTAGACGTTTTCAACATTGTATCCTACTTTTCAATGGTCTGAAAGTGAAAAGTGTTACTTCAGGAAAAATTTAAAATAATTGCTTTCTCAGCAAAGTAGAAAAACTAACCTGCTTTTCCCAACAAAATAGCATGGGACAAAAATAGCTTCTACAGTGCCTTCCATTATTTTAATAATAGTTAAGCAACAATAGGACGAAAGTATATAACGTATGGAACATGCTTTGCTCCAAATTTAATTTGATTGCTCTTTATACATTCACCAAACACAACAATGAAAAATTTAATAATTAATTTTAAAAACAATTGCACAACGTTACTATGGCTACAATTACGCTTAGATCAGTTTCAAAATAATAAATCAAATAGAAATCATCAGGGTGATTTTAGGTTGTTTGTTGTCGCTTCGCTTTATAGGGTGGAGACATTCCCATCTCTATAACATTACGTGAAAAGTTCAAAAATACGGGACCTTTTCTGTACCTGAAGTTTGTTGATAAACAAATGCCAAACAACGGTGGGAGGTAACAACCATCACTTCACTCATTATAGAACAAAAGTTTTAAGATAATTTTACATTTCAAAATTTACCTTGGAAACCTGTGAATCAGAGGTTTGAGAGATTTTGCAGAAAAGGTCCTGTATCTTTGAACTTTTCGCGTAATGTTATAGAGATGGGAATGTCTCCACCCTATACAGCGAAGCGACAACAAACTACCTAAAATCACCCTGGAAATCATCAATCAAATTCAAACACATAAGTCAATTGCGTATTACCCAAATTTAGTTTCGGTGATATAAATTTTCATTGAGTTGTTGGTTGTGGAAGTAATTTGGATTAATAACTAGCCGAAAAACTTCTAACCTTGACGGTTAGCCGGATGTCAGACTGCTGTCTTTCCGTTCTACCAATCGTAGCTAATCTCGTATCCAGTCTAGTGTGCGCAGCTTGAAGTCGAATTCAAAGAAGATAAAAGTTCTTTGGAGTCCATTGAGACCTACGAAGCAATACCATAACCAATTCCATTGCAAGATTGCTGCAATAAACCCCAGGGTCCATGTCAATCCCATAATCATTGCTAATTTTCCGTAGAACTTTACGCTAATTTCATCACCGTGTTTGTTACTTTTGATTGAGGTCTCAGTTTCATTCAAAACTCTATGTGCTTCGTTATTCTGAACAAAAATTGCCTTTGCAGTTAACAAAAAGAGAGTCAGGTTAAACAGAATAAGCATAGCTACCGGAAGTGCGAAGAAAATGAACAGAGAGAGTCTATTTAAGAACCAACAAAGTCCGTTCATTCCATAGGCCGGTTGGATTTCCCGCAATAGATGAAAATCCAACCAAAATTCCGTAGTTACTGCAAAGGATACGATGCAAAAAGGTAGCTCCAGCTATATACTGAGTAGTTCCAAACTGCACCACGTCCTTCGTTTCGCCTACTATTCAAGATGAGAATCTGATGTGCAAAAGTCCTCCAAATATCAAAACTTATTGAGTTTATCCAGAAAAAAGTTGCTAGGAAGAAGTAGTAAATAGTCAATGCAGCGCCGACACATACTATACGATGTTTTGTCGAAGTGAAGAAAATGATGAGGATGAACTGAGCGAGGAAGAGGAAGAGTGTTAGGCAGAAGAGATTATGTGATGGGAGGTTATGTAGTTTTGGGAGGAGCATGTAGATGATCATATGAAGGAACAGAAATACATTACTTAAACTCAATAGCACCACTGAAGAGTAATTGAACACTGGAGAGAATCGAGACATAAACACACCGTCGGAGTAGTTGGAGCAAACTGATACTATTGTTTCATTGAACACTTCATACTCGCTCTCAACATCTTAAACAAAATAACTTATTAAATGAAACTCAGCATGGCTTTAGAGAAGGGAGATCCTGTGACACTGCTATAAAAGTATTAACAAGCTTTATATACAAAAGTTTAGACAAAAAGAATGGTAAAGTTCCTATAGTATTTGTTGACTTTAAAAAAGCATTTGACTCAGTAAATCATGATTATTTATTGGAGTTACTTACACAGGAATTTAATATAGATTCAACATACGTAGCATTACTGGAGTCATATCTAAAAGGGAGGAAAGTCAAATTTAAAATTAATGATTTGCTTTCTAGTGAATACATTGTTGAAAATGGAGTACCTCAAGGCTCAATTCTAGGTCCACTGTTATTCACGCTATTTGTCAACAATCTTCAGAAAATATTTGCTGGATTTAATATTAATATAATTTTATAACGACCTAGCAATATATACATATGAGGAAGATTTAAAGTTATCAATGCAAAACATAGAAAAAGCACTAGAACTTTTAGATAACTGGTGCAATAAAGTTGGCTTAGAAATGAATTATGACAAGACAGAATTTATGGTGTTTAGAAAAGGAAATTGTCAAGATAATGACATCCCACAATCAATAATTTTTCACAATCAGGAAATCAAAAAAGTGAAAGCATTTAGATATTTAGGAGTCATCTTAGAAGAAACTTTAAATTTTGAAAGACATGCACAATTGGTTGAAACAAAGGTAGAAATTGCCTGTGGTCGTATCATGAAAAGATCTTTCACAAAACACATTTATAAAATAATCTTTAATGCATTTGTTTTATCACAGGTCAATTTCTGTTTTAGCATTTGGGCGGACTCAAATAGCAAAATGCTAGGTACACAAAGAAAGATTAATAAAAGTCTAGCCCAATTTAGTTACCCGGTTATGACTAAGAAGAATTTTAATAAGAAACAGTACATAAACTCAAGGTATTACAATATGACTAATTCGGATTATTTTACACTTTATGACGACTTTAACTTGCTAAGTTTGGCCGAAAGACTTAATTATGCCACATTAATTGAAACATTTAAAATAATTAATTATTCAGATATTAAGGATCTAAATGAATACTTTGAAAACAGAAAATTCTCTAGAGACTCAAAATTAGAGAAGATGTTCGTAGTTCCTACATTAAGAACGAAATTTTCATCGAAAGGCTTTATCACTATGGAATAAATTTGTACAAGTAAACAATTGTAAAGAGCAACAATCTTTTAGTACGTTTAAAGAAAAGGTTAAAGTATGGGTTAAAGAATCTAGGACTGATATTTATGCCTAAATCTAGACGTATAATGCAATAACAACAAAAACACGATTGAGTTATGATACTCTTAAGTGAGCTCAATGTCAAAAATTGTGATGAGTGCCACATTAAAACACTTTAATTTTAATTTTAATTCTAAATTTAATTAGGTAGGCGTGTTGCAGACGTGTCTGATCAAATAACATTGTAAAATGATGACGTTGACACGAAAATAAATCAAACAAACAAACAAACAAATTGTAGTACAATAAACCTCCTGAAAAAATAAATAATAAACTCCATTGTTATCAGCAAGGTCAGCTATAGCAAGTTGCACAAGCGCAGAAATTTTTATGACTCACCAGTTGACAAGTTGACCACAAGTGTGTTATTCATGTCAGCAAATATTGTGTAGTTGCACTTATATATTAAAATCCGTAGACATCCTTCCCCCTTCGACAAGTGTCCTAGCTTTAGGTTATGCTCCACTTCATTTTCATTGCTCCCCATTTGATCCTTCGATATCATGTTTTCTGTTGTGATTATGCAAACACGGTCTTGAAGAACATGGAAGCATTGCTGTCGAACATGGTTCCAAACTTCAGACTCATCGCAGAGTGTCTTATGGCCTACATAAACATTTTCATTAAATAGACTAAAGTCAAAGAGAATGTTAAGTCCCGCCCCTTCTATGACATCAGCGAAACTCCACTTTCGCTTGCCATGAGCTGGAGTGCACACAAGATTGTTGGCAGACTTATCAAAACTAAAACCATGGCAAATGTAACAATGAGGGTTTTTCTATATTCGTCCCGTAGACTTTTCGGTGACATATTGTTATAAATAATTTCAATATTTTCTATTTTTCTTTGTTTTCAAGCTTTCCGTTATCTTTATCTATATGTAAAAGATTCCATGAGGAGTCCTTATGGAATCTTAATGTCTTAGGTCAAGTCTATTTACTTAAGTCACTTTAATAATTTACACTAGTGACTAAGAGTCCAAGAGAACACATTGTTAGTGCATGTCAAGACCCTTTTTGGGGTATAAATACTGGAGCTTGGCTCCAGCTAAACATTCATTCTTTTTCTTGTAGTACTCTTGGAAACTACTAATAAAAATCGCTTCCACTGTAAAACCCAGGAATCGTTCTTCCTCATGGTAGCAGAGCGTGGTTTAGTAATTAACGTTATTTTTACCAATTGTAAAAATTAACTAAATTAAAAATTTCAAGTAAAATTTCCAAAGTTTAACAATTTTTGTTTTTATTTTGAAAAATTAAAATGTGTGTTTTTACTGCATCTACTGCACCTAGAAAGAAGATAAATGTCTCTCACGTGGAGAAATTAACAGATTCGAATTTTGAAACTTGGAAGTTTCAAATCAAGACTGTGCTGAAAGCAGCAAAACTCTGGACTATTGTGGATGGCTCCAAACCTCGTCCAGAAGAAAATGCACAAAGGTGGGACGATGATGATGCCGAAGCGATGGCTATACTTGTCCCTCTCATCAGTGCTACCAATTTGCTCCATGTTTGAGAATGTAATACATCAAATGAACTTTATGAAAAGTTGAGGGAATTTATGCAGCAGCGAGTGCTCTCAATCAGCAGAGGACTACAAGTGAATTCATGAACTACAGGTATCTCTCAGGGAAGAAACTTACGTCCATTCACGCTGATTTAGTCATGTTGGCAAACGCCTTAAAGGAATTAGGCTCTCCCGTGTCGGATGCCATGATAATGACAAAAATTGTAACCTCACTTCCACTACGACAAGAGATGTTTCAAATTGCTTGTAGAAGCAAAGGAGCCGCTGACAAGACGCTGGATAACCTGTACGCTGCTCTTCAGGAAGAAAACTTGGCTACAGAAATGAAGTCGGATCATAGTAAAAATGGAGTATCTGCCAAAGCCTTCCAAGGTAAAGAAGGGCGACAATATGGATCTGGAAAGAAACGTTTTTCTGACTCAAAACGCTTAAATGAGAGCATTACTTGTTACAAGTGCGGGAAAAAGGGTCATTATGCTAAAGAATGTCGTTCTACAGGTACTTTCTCTTCAACAAACGGAAGAGGATATCAAACTTAACCTAAGAGGAAGGATAACCAACCAAAGGCGTTCATGACAGTCGAGGACGAAACTGACAATAAAGACATTTGGGATTTTTTAGTACGTCCAGGTTCACCAATTAGTCTACCAGAGGAACTGCCATTGACTTCCTCACCAAAGATGAAAGCAAACACGTCTTCATTAGCTATTGTGACAAAAGAATGGGTTCTGGACAGCTTTGTCTCTCATCACTGTGTGGCTCATCGCAGATGGATAAGCGACTATCGCGTTTTTGACAAGCCTCGTCAGTTAAGAGTGTCAAGCTTGGGTAAGCTCACAAGTGCAATAGGATGTTGGAAAGCTCATATTCTAATCAAGGCTGCTTACCCGGATCAATGTAACATGGCCGAATGAAAAACAGAGGTAATTCGAGTATGGCATACACCAGATTTCGTCAACTTTTTCTCTCAGGAGGAACTACTAAATGATGACTATGAGATGGATCGTTCACAGCGACACAAGGTTGTGTTTACAAAGAAGGGGCATGCAGGATTCCAAGCAATCAAACGAGATGGCTTATATCTGATGGATTTTCAGAAAACATTGGAGCTCAAATTCAACCTGGGACGGCGTGTACCATCAATGGAATCTTTTCGCACTGTTGAAAATTTTGATAACAATAATTTGAGTGTGACAATTCCAAATAAGGCATTAAGCGTCATGAATTCTATCAGGCCCACAGTACTCTAACAGAAGTTGAACCTATGTCATACAAACATGCCCAACTGCTAACTACCTTTTCCAAATGGAGTTTAGCAATGGACGACGAAATAAGGAGTTTGGATAAAAACAAAACCTGGACTCTTGTTCCTCGACCAATACAAAAAAAGTGCTGGATAATCGACGGGTTTATAAGCGGAAACAAATTGGACTAAATTATACCAAATATAAGGTTCGCCTAGTAATACAAGGGTTTCGCCAACAGCACAAAATTGACTATGACGAAACGTTCTCTTCGGTCTGTCGCTATGAGTCTGTACGAGCTCTTTTAGCTATCGCAGCTTCAAAGAATTACCACCTACTCCAAATGGACATTAAAACTGCTTTTTTATATGGTGAGCTGCAAGAAGAAATCTACATGGATCAACCTGAGGGTTACATCAAGGATGCCAATATGGTATGCAAATTACACAAAAACCTATATGGTCTTAAGCAGGCACCTCGGTGCTGGAATGAAACTTTTGCAAAATTCCTCAAAGAGTTTGGGTACATAACAACCTCACATGACCCAGGTGTATTTGTGAGTCCACAATACAAATACTTGGTTCTTTACGTGGATGGTATGCTCATTATAACTGAAAATGAACAAACTACAGCAAAAGTCGCTGAGTGGATTTCTACTCGTTTTAAGACAACAACTGAAGCCCCAAATGTCTTTATTGGCCTTCACCTTACTCAAGAAACAGGATTAGGAATACATGTGTCACAGGCTCACTACGTTGATGACATACTAAGTAAATACAGAATGACGGAGTGCAAACCTACTTCAGTTCCTTTACAACCAAACTTAACTTTTGATTCTACAGAAACAACTAATGCTCCATATCAACAAGTAATTGGGAGTTTGCTCTTTTTGGCACGTCTAACACGCCCTGACATCACATTTGCGGTATGTTATCTTTCCCAATTTAACCATGATTACACTCAACAACATTGGGAAGCAGCAAAAAGACTCATCCGTTACTTAAAAGGAACACCTCAGTATCATCTTTTGTATCCAACTGGAGGAGACTTAACTTTTTTTGGATATTGCGATTCCGACCATGCAACAGACAAAAAGGATAGAAAGTCGATTTCTGGATATGTATTCTGTTTAGAAAATGCTCTCATTAGATGGAGAACACAGAAACAACCAATAATTGCTTGCTCCAGTACTTAGGCAGAATACGTTTCACTAGCAGACGTTGCTAAGGAAGCAGTCTGACTACGGTAACTTTTAGAAGAACTAGGATTTCCTCAATCGAAACCTACAAAGCTATTTGTGGACAACACAAGCGCCATTAAATTAGCTTACAACCCCGAATTTCATCGTCGGACTAAACACATAGACGTACGTTTTCACTACACTCGCGAATTGACATCCAGGGGAATCATAGAAGTGGTCCATATTCCTACACAAAATCAACGAGCTGATATGTTTACCAAGGCTCTGCCTCCCGTTAAACATGCTCACATGATTGACCTTCTCCAGATGTCCACCACAACTGAATCAGAAAAGCCAAAGAAGGATGTTGAAAAATCCAAATGTTATCGTAATGCTCTGTTTGGAAAAGCTTTGCTTAGTTTAATGTTTTTTACTCTCCTACTACCAAGCACTAACGGAGTCTCTACAACAACCACTGAACCAGTTCTGTGGCGTCCTAATAACGTTCCGATCACTTCAGGACATAATCAAGTTCATTTATTAGTTCGCTTGTTAAGCCCTTGTGAGCTCTTGAACAAAGAGACGATGCATCCTGATTTCTTAACACCAGCTAAGACTAAATGTGAGGCTATATACACAGAACTGTTATTGGATGAATTGGAACAAATGTGTCCTAGTGTATCTCGAACAGAAATTCACTTTCAAGGAAAGAGGGACATAATAACTCGAGACAAACGTTTTGTGATTGCATTTCTCGGTATAATTATAGGCGTAATTGTGACTGCCGTAGGGATAGGCACTGCTGGAGTTGTGATGGGAGCTACTGCCATTTCTAAAACAAATTCTCTTGCTCAAAATATGGAACAAATGTCCAAGCTTGCTGATGAGAGATACGAACAACTAATCAAAGCCCAAAACGCAATTAAAATTCTCAACCGAAAGTCATTGGCAGAATGCTTTGACGAACATCGCAAAGATTACAATGTGTTAAAACAAACGACAATCGATACCGTGTTTGGGATCTCCTACATCACCAACAAATTACTAAATGGACAACAAATCCTAAAACAATCTAGGAGGGATTGGCAACAAAAAAAAGTAAATCCAAATCTCTTTGACTTTCTTAATTACACATTACCTTGTGGGGTCACCTGTTCAATTCGGAACGCTTTTCCTCAGTCATGTTGGCTGTCATACGACAAAACAAAACTACACATGGATTTCACTGTGCCTGAAATAAATCGAGATCTTCATCTGATTGAGGCAGATCCATTTACTTTACTACATCAGAGTAGAAATGAGACATGCAGCATAAAGTATATCGGACCTAGCAATCTGATTATCTCAAGCAAGGATAAATGTATCTATACGGCCAATGTACACAAAGAAGACCTAATCCTAATGTCCAACAAAGAATGTAGTAAAACAGGCGTTCTACATACACCTTCACCTCATTTTGCGTTGGATAAATGCGTTACCAGAAGTTCAAATGATACGTTCCGATTTATTCAAATAAAAGCCTTTAATAATCATTATTATATCCACTGTGCAGGAAACAATATCACTATCGGACTCCTAACTCAACGTTGCCCCAAAGATATTTTTATTTTGCCTCTAAATGCGAACTTCCATATCAATGATCAATAATTTGAGGGAGGAGAATTTAGATTGAACCATCAGCAGACATTGGATCCGGCCTTTACTCTACAAGCTAACTGGCACCTTAAAAATTTATTGAATTGAGATGACATTATGAATCAAATCAACAACACTGATAATTCTGACCCTCAACAGCTTGATGGGTTTCATCCTCAAGAATCACAAAGTGGACTAACATGGCTAATCATACTTACCATCGCTTTGGTAATTCTCATTATCATCTTGGGTATTTTGGCTTATTTTGTCATCAAGAACACCAGGATTCGAGTCATAGCTCAACCACTGTCTCCTTTGGACTTCGAACTCCAGAATAGAGCTTGAGGGAGGATGTTATAAATAATTTCAATATTTTCTATTTTTCTTTGTTTTCAAGCTCTCCGTTATCTTTATCTATATGTAAAAGATTCATTGAGGAGTCCTTATGGAATCTTAATTTCTTAGGTCAAGTCTATTTACTTGAGTCACTTTTATAATTTACACTAGTGACTAAGAGTCCAAGAGGACACATTGTTAGTGCATGTCAAGACCCTTTTTGGTGTATAAATACTGGAGCTTGGCTCCAGCTAAACATTCATCCTTTTTCTTGTAGTACTTTTGGAAACTACTAATAAAAATCGCTTCCACTGTAAAACCACGGAATCGTTCTTGCTCACATATTTAGTATAGCTCCCACAAAGCGCATGTGAACGGTCAATCACATTCCCATTTTGAGGGCATGAATCAATAGAATTGTCCCCAGAGTATCGAATACCTGGTATTGAATTCTCTAAGTTTTCAATTGAAAATTCCGCAACAAAAAAAAAATTTATGCATAATTAAACAAAAATTGAATACCTATTTGTTTTAAGTTACCAACTAACTGACAGATGACATTTCCTTCAGTCCAGATTCTTTCGCCTACAGTGTAATTGAAATTTTGTTGAAACCTCGAGAGTTCTTCTGATGACAATTTTTGATTGCATCCGAACCTAAATGTGAATTCATCCATATATTGTTTCCGTTCATTGTGACATCGGGCACATTAAATGTTTTTGCAAAGTATTTTCTTTCTTTTGCTGTAAACATGTTGATCTTGCAAATACTTTTGTGATTCTAAAGTGCTTGATGATTCATCCACATCTCCAAAGCAAAGTTCCATTGTTCGCAAGTCCTTACTCTTTTCTGGACATTCACTTATCATCAAGGCCCAAGTTGACTGAAAATTTATTTACAGAATATTTATAGATTAGTTGGCCAAAATGAATGATGATAAATGTTTCATTTTGATCACAAATGAAATGATTTGCATGGATAATATACAAAACAAAACTGAAATTCAGAAGAAAAATCAATGGAAAGAATTTTTCTATCATATGAACATATATTATCCCAAGTTTTTGTAAATGTTTTAAATTACATTTCTAAGAATTTTTCAGTTCCTAATTATCATAGTATGCTAAATTATTCTTAAATAAATTTAATTGCCTGGTGTGTTGTCATTCATCGTTTGAGGTGCAGTTCCATAGCGCTGAATCTAATTTATTTAAATGATAAATATTTATCAGATATGAAAAAACGACAATGGGTTTCTTTTTCGTATTTTGTTTGAGATAGGTGTCTCGTAGCATTGTTTTCTGAAAAGTTTTTAAACAAAAGACCAAATATGAAAACATGCCGTTTCCTCCAAATTTGTGTAAAATATTTAGTGATAATCTCTCTCTTCCTTGCCACTCTTAATTTAACTCAAAGTAAACTTATTAAAATTTTTCATAGAGTTCTGGATAGTGTTCGGCACAACTTTGAGTTTGGCCGGAGTTGGAGTTGAACAATTCTGGAGCCACAACTCCCAACTCCTTATTCTTTGGGAGTCAGCTCCGGCGCTACAACTCAAACTCCTTAAATTTTGGGAGTGCGCTCCGAAGCTGTAACTCCAACTCCGGAGTTGAATTTTTACAGTTTTTAGTTTAATAAAAATCGCTATAATTTTATAATTTGTGCTGTTATATGGTATGTCAATCAATTGAATATCTAGATATTAGTATAGTTATATTTTAACTATGAATTCAATTCCACACACATCATTTGAATTTGGTCCAATACTATCCCAACAGCTGGGACATTTTGCCAACCCCAAATTGTACGCCACTTTTACACCCAGGAGCTGGAAAATTTATCCAATCACTGAAAAAGTTGTTGACAAATTGGGGTTTACTGTAGCTTACTTACTGCCCGTTTCCTTCCCTACTTTCCACCGCCCTCCCTACTGCCCACCACGATTCGTATTACCCGCCGGCCTTTTCACTATCCGCCGCCCTTCAATAATGGTTTCAGGTGTAGCGGCACTTGTAATAGTAGGTTGAGAATATAAAACTTGTAGAATAAAGCAGTCTGGATCTTCGCTTTGGTCGTTTGTGCATTCCATATATTTCAAATTAACAGTGGTTAAATAGACAGGTGGGAAATCAAATGTGGACAACACACTAAATTATTTCACCAGTCAAAATACCCGAAACCGTCTCCAGCACCGGCTACAAAAATACACCACACAGCCCAACCCTCGAAATACATTGTCGAGTGGAACAGTGCAGTTCGGTTATTTTCGTGGTCGGTGCTTGCGTTCGGAATCGGTTAATTTGACTCTGGTAATTGAATTAGTTCTTGTTACAACTAAACTTGTACCCTGATATGTGAATCTGTTCACAATTTCGAAGTTCGATGATGAAGTAAAGATGCAAAACATGTGAAAATTCATGCGGTTGAGGTATTGGTCATTGGAGTTGACTCCAACGCGCAAGGAGTCAACTCCGGAGCTGGCAACTCCAACTCCTAAATTTTTTATTCTCCCTCCAGAGTTGCCAGCTCCAACTCCCAAAATTTGTGGAGTCGACTCCGGAGTTGGAGTTGTGCCGAACACTAGTTCTGGAAAGATATTCTCAGAAATATTCTAGAGTAAATTTGTTTGCATAATGCTTAAGCAAACATAAAATTGTTGACCTAACAAAAATCTGATCCATGTGACCTGTTACTTTTGCCGCGATGCCGTAATTCAACAATGTCAAAACATACCCGGATTGGATTTTGGTCAATTTGAAAATTTCGGTGTCCATTCTTATGTGTAATAGCATTGATTGCATTAGGGAATTAATATCTAGCAAAAATCGGACGAAATTTTTTTTATTGAATTGAATAACAGATAATCCTTTTGTCAAATATTTATTGTATAGGTAGTATGTTCTTTCAATTTCCTTACTAGGTTTATGTTTCTAGAAAATTCATTCCTCATTGTAGAAGTTATACCTAAGAAACCAAAGCATGATTATACTACAAACACAAATGAGACAAAAATAATGAGAGTAAAATGTTCTTTAGAAGCTGTACTTTAGAATATATGGAAATAAATTTTAATTTGAAGCAGCGGATTGGATTCTATCACCAATTTGCAACAAACAAACTTTGGGTTAAGTCACCGCACCGGTTCAATAGTTGAACAGTTCTTAAATCACTGATAAGTCGAATGTGAAAACTTCATTCTATTGAAATTATTGCCTAAATAAAATAAAATGAGTAAAGTATAAAGTAGGTTACATATAGGAAATATAGTCAGACCCGTAAAAATATTAACATAAAATAAGTATAATGAATTCACCGTAAGAAGTAGAAGAGACGACAGCGCCACTGAAGCCGAGCGGAGTGGACAATAACGAGATACACACCTAAAGAGGAGACTTTGAGACAGTTTTAAGCGAGAGTCTTTCGTCTCAGTTTAATAATTAATTAAACAATTAATTAATTCTCGCTTGTTCTTGGATTTGCAGATGACGGACCCATCGGCAATCCGACCTCATTGCAGTAGCCTCATTGTAATCTATCTATTTATCTGTCTATCTATCTATCTATGCAATCTATCTACCTATCTATTTATCTGCCTATCTATTGATGTATCTATGGATCTATCTACTTATCTATCTACCGATCTAGGTATCTATCTATCTACCGATCTATCTATCTATCTATCTATCTATCTAACAATCTATCTATCTATCTATCTATCTATCTATCTATCTATCTATATAGCTATATAGCTATCTATCTACCTATCTACCTATCTATATAACTATCCAATCTATCTACCTATCTGCCTATCTATTTATCAATCTATTAATTGACGTATACATGGATTTATGGATCTACCTATCTATCTATCTATCTATCTATCTATCTATATATATATCTATCTATTTATCTATCTGCCTATCTATTTATTTATCTATCTCTCTATCTATCCATTTATCTATCTAACTATCTATCTATCTACTTATCTATATATCTATCTACCGATCTATCTATTTACTTATCTACAGATCTATCTATCTACCTATCTACCTATCTATCTACCGGTCTATCTATCTATCTACAGATCTATTTATCTACCGATCTATCTATCTATCTACCTATCTATCTATCTATCTATTTATCTATCTATCTATCTACCTATCTATCTATCTATCTACCGATCTATCTATCTATCTACAGATCTATTTATCTACCGATCTATCTATCTATCTACCTATCTATCTATCTATCTATTTATCTATCTATCTATCTACCTATCTATCTATCTATCTACCGATCTATCTATCTATCTACAGATCTATTTATCTACCGATCTATCTATCTATCTACCTATCTATCTATCTATCTATTTATCTATCTATCTATCTACCTATCTATCTATCTATCTATCAGTATATCTTTCCATCTATTTATCTATCTATCTATCTACCGATCTATTTATTTATCTATCTACAGATCTATCTATCTACCGATCTATCTATCTATCTATTTATATATCTATCTATTTATTTACTATCTATCTATCTATCTAACATATCTACCTATCTATTTATCTGCCTATCTATTTATCTATCTATCGACGTATCTATCTAACTATCTATCTATTGATCTATCTATCTATCTACCTATGTATCTAATCTATTTACATATCTATTTATTGGCCTATCTATTTATCTATCTATCTATTTATATATCTATCTATTTATCTATTTACCTACCGATCTATCTATCTATCTATCTACCGATCTATCTATATATCTATCTATCTAGCTATCTATCTATCTATTTATCTATCTATTTATCTATCTATCTATATATTTCTCTACCAATCTATTTATCTATCTATCTATCGTCCTATCTATCTATCTATCTATCTACCGATCTATCTATTTACCTATTTACAGATCTATTTACCGATCTATTTATCTATCTACAGATCTATTCATCTACCGATCTATCTATCTATCTATCTATCTATTTATCTATTTATCTATCTACCTATCTATTTATCTATCTATTCGTCTATCTTTCTACCTATCTATTTATCTATCTATCTACCGATCTATTTATTTATATATCTACCGATCTATTTATCTACCGATCTATCTATCTATCTATATATCTATCTATCTACTTAGCTATCTATCTATCTATTTATCTATTTATTTATTTATTTCTCTATCTATTCATCTAACAATCTATTTATCTATCTATCTACCGATCTATCTATGTATCTATTTATCTATCTACCTATCTATCTTTCTATCTATCTACCGATCTATCTATTTACCTATCTACAGATCTATCTATGTACCGATCTATCTATCTATCTATCTATTTACCTATCTACAGATCTATCTATGTACCGATCTATCTATCTATCTATCTACCGACTATCTATCTATCTATCTATCTATCTATCTATCTATCTATCTATCTAGATATCTATTCATCTATCTATCTATCTATCTATCTATATATCTACAAATCTTTTTATCTATCTATCTACCGATCTATCTATCTACCTATCTACCAATCTATCTATCTGTCTATCTATCTATCTATCTATCTATCTATTTACCTATCTATCTATCTATCTATTTGTCATCTTTCCATCTATCTGTCTATATATCTATCTACCGATCTATTTATTTATCTATCTACCGATTTATCTATCTATCTATTTATCTATCTATCTACCTATCTATCTATCTATCTATCTACCGATCTATCTATCTATCTATCTACCGATCTATCTATCTACCGATCTATCTATCTATCTACCGATCTATCTATCTATCTACAGATCTATTTATCTACTGATTTATCTATCTATCTATCTACGTATCTATCTATCTATCTATCTATTTATCTATTTACCTCTCTACCTATATATCTACCTATCTATCTGTCTATCTTTCCACCTATCTATCTATCTATCTATCTACCGATCTATTTATTTATCTATTTATCTATCTATCTATCTATGTATCTATCTATCTATTATCCATCTATATATCTATCTAATCTATCTACCTATCTATCTATCTATCTATCTATCTATCTAATCTATTTAACTATCTATTTATCTATATTTCTATCTATCTATCTATTTATCTACCAATCTATCTATCTATCTATATATTTACCGACATATTTATTTATCTATCTTCAGATCTATCCATCTACCGATTTATCTATCTATCTATCAATCTATCTATTTATCTATCTACTTACTATCTATCTATCTATTTAATATCCATCTGTCTATCTATCTATCCAATCTATCTACCTATCTATTTATCTGCCTATCTAATTATCTATCTGTCGAAGAATTTATGGATCTATTGATCTATTTTTCTATCAAGCTCTCAGTCTCTCTATCTATCTATCTATTTATCTATCTATCTAATCTATCTACCTATTTCTTTAGCTGCCTATTTATTTATCTATGTATGGATGTATGTATGGATCTATGGATCTATCTATTTATATATTTATCTACCCATCTAATCTATCTACCTTTCTATTTATCTGCCTATCTATTTATCTATCTATCGACGTATCTATGGATCAATGGATCTATGGATCTATGGATCTATGTATTTATCTATTTCTCTATCTATCTAATCTATCTACCTATCTAATTATCTGCCTATCTATTTATGTATCTATCGACGTATATATCGATCTATGGATCTATGGATCTATTTATTTATCTATCTAACTATCTATGTATGTAATCTGTCTACCTATCTATTTATCCATTTATCCATGTATTTATGGGTCTATGGATCTATCTATATATCTATCTATCTATCTATCTATCTATCTATCTGTTTGTCTATCTATCTAATCAATCTCCCCAGCTAGTTATCTGCCTATATATTTATCTATCGATGTATCTATGAATCTATGGATCTATCTATCTATCTATCTATCTATCTATCTATCTATCTATTTCAATTATCTACCTCTCTATTTATCGGCCTATCTATTGATCTTCTATCTATTTATTTATCTGTCTATCTATCTATTTATCTATCTATTTATCTACAAAACTATCGATCTATCTATGTACCGATTTATCCATCTATCTATCTATTTACCGATCTATGGATCTATCTATCCGACTCTATCTATTTATCTATCTACCTAATCTATCTACCTATCTATTTATCTGGCTACCTATTTATCTATCTATCGATGTATCTATTGATGAATTCTTATTACTTTAATAAGATTCAATTGATGATTGAATAATGAGGATAGTTAAGATGCGATATTATTACGTGTAGTCCCGGGTAATATGGGACAGAGTTTATTAAGAAGACGTTTTACCGATCTAGAAGTGAGATCTTAATTAACTCTGAGGGAGCCTATTTATATTGTTTTAAACTTAGGCAAAAGCATACTTTGAATCAACGAGATACGGCCTTGGCCTAAAATGCCAATGCCGTACACGTGTTGATTCCTCAACGTTGCCTGTGATTAGTCATATAAAATATTTAATTTAATATGTGATTAGTCATATGAAGTATTGAACCTAATACTCCTATGCTGAAAAGATGATTGTGCCAAGCATATTGGACAGGCGGTATAGGACAGATAGTAATTCAATGAGTATTGATGGTAAAGCTTGGAATAGAATGAAAAAAAAATGCAAAATATATTAGGTTAAGTTTGTAGTGATTTATTTATAGTTATGGAGATTGGTGTTAGTTGATGCGTGTTGAGTAAGCATTACATAGATGAATCATGTGCCCAGGTCGGTGTCCATGTGTTGCTTTGTAGGTAAATTGGTATAATGCGGTGTATATGGTGAAGTGATAGATAGAGTTGATGTTGCTGATGAGGTTTGTAAGAATGATGAAGAGAGCCTTGATTGGTATGCGGTGAAAAGTGGTCGGGTAGTCAAACCATTTACGAGTCCCTTAGTGGCCGCTATGATGGCTGCTGAGGAGTTGCTCGGCCTGCCACGTATGGATGATCTGGTGATGCGCTGATGGGATGGGGAATGGCGGCGTGTCGGGGTAAGGAAAGTAACTGGTGTTTTGGTACCTGTATTGGCGGTGGTGGGAGGTGTGTGAGGTATGATGCCGTTTTGTTCCTCAAGAACCTTGATGCGATTACGTAATTCGGTAATTTGTAAGAAAATACTGGTGGTGCTTTCTACTTCTAGCCTGTGGCGGAGGTGGAATTGGTTTCCAAAATCCAAAATTTTGTGAGGTGCGTGTTTCAGACATGATGTGGTTGATGGTGATAATTGATCAGATGAATGGTAGTAGATGTGTTGAAATGGTCAGGGTTATATAAGAATTGAAAGTTTTTTTTATGCTTGTTTAGGCGGAGAATGCTTCCTGTGAATTGTCACTGGAAGAGGAAGATGCAGAGGAATCTGTTGTTTGTTGATGCTGCTTACATTTTTTGATGATTGTGGGTCAGTTTCTTTTTTGGTAAGCATAACTGTCTTTGTTCGTGGGGGTTGATAAGCCTTCATGTCCACTGGGTGAATGCGTTTAGGGCGTGATGTATGAAGTTTGTATGGGGAGTTTTGTGAAATTAGAGGTGTTGTCGCCTTAGGTATGTCGTATGTCGTGGTGTGTGGTTTAAGTTGTGACAGGATGGTAAGATTTGGGGTGGGTCTGATTGGTGGTGTGGGGGTATTGAGTTCCTCAATTTTTTTATAAGGAGGTAATGACACTGGTGTTGATGGCCTGTTGTTCTTCAAGATGGCGGAATCTTTGGCTGATATGCACAAACATAGCATGATTAGCTTCTTTTGATTGGTCGAATTGTTTCCAAAACAACCTTTCGTTTTGTAACTCAGTAGATGAAGCTGCTGGAATATGGCGTTGAGACATGAGGAGGGATGATAAAATTTTTTTTTGATTGTTAGTTTCTTGGAGTTGGAAATTTGACTGCAGATTATAGTAGAAGATTATTGATTTTATAGATGTGAAACTGTTGGTTTTTTATTTTATTTTATTTAGTTTTTCTCAATATCCAAGGTTGGTTGTGTGATTAAAGGTCCGTCCGTCTGTATGTTAAATATTCTGCTAGTAGGAGATGGTTGTGGGTGTTATTTCGGTTTCCTGCGATGTTATTGCTTTCCGTTGGGTTACTGGTTTGGGTTTTTCTTGGTTTCCTTTATAATGTATTCTGAGTGGTTGCCGTGGAGTTTTTATGTGGATCATTATGACGAGTAATATGATTGTGAACCAAATGATGAGCAGGATTATGTCATCCATAATTTCTAATACGAGTAGAGTATCAGATTGTCCACGTGCCATTGGGAGGAAAGGTAGGAGAAGGGCTGATCCTGTTACTTTGAGTGTGATCCATACTGCCCATATGAGAATTCCTATGATTAAGATGATAGAGAAGTGGTTGTGTATGAGCTGTAAATCTCTCCAATTGGGAGAGGCGGGTAAAGTTGTAAGTGGGTCTAATGATATGTTGAGATGGTCAGTTTGTTTGTGCCAATCCTGGTTCATAATGTCTGTGAGATTAGTAAATCGAATTTCGTCCATAACCTTAGCTTCTTTCAGATTGGTCCATGCGGCTGGAATCTAATGTTTAATTTCTCATTGACTGTTATTATTTTTGGGGCATGAAAATCCAGTAGAGATGATGATTTTGCTTCCAGAGTTGGACATATGACATTGACATGCCATATTTATTACGTGTGCTCCTGCTTGTTTCAGTAGTGGGATGGTGTGGTTGTAGAATAAGCAATTTATGGTTAGGGTTTCCATTGGGTTGACCACGTGGTATGTCCGTGTTTGAATCTCTGTGATATAAGTATGGTTGGTTTGGACTGTACATTGGAATAAGCAGTTTTGGTTTAGCTCTGTATTTGTGGATTCAATGTCCATGATTGTGTTGATGCATCTTGGTCTCGTGATTTGGGTTTCACTGTGGTCAGAGATGAAACATGTCCAAAATTGATGAAGGTTGCAGTGTTGTTCAATTTTTTTGGTGAAAGAAAAAATATTTCCTTGGTTGGAAATCGCGATGTGGTTTGAGTCCTATAGTATTTCACAAATGCTTTGTTGATTTAAGAATGGTGCAATAAAAATGGTAAAGAATTTGAATTTGCTGCCTATTTTGATGATGGGAATTTTTATTTTGATGATTGCTGTTGAGTTTGAAGTGAATGTACATGCTGCTAGTTCCTCTTAAAAGTAAGTTCCGATTTGCCTGATTGGGATTGTGAGTTGATATTCATTCTTTTTTATCTAAGCTTGGATGATTTGAAGATCTTTCACGAGCACTGTGGTAGTAATTATATGGTGAGAAATGAGTCCGTTGCGGCATTCTGTTATGATGTTCTGCCAAGATGATGCAAATATGCTGGTCATCAATAGTTGTGGTGTTCGTACTAAGTTTTCTGTAATGTCCTGAGTAACTGCTTCTATTTTTTCGTCTTCGAGTACGAGTCTATTGATGTTTTTGCCAGTTTGATCTTGAGCTTCTTGAAGAATGGTGTTGACGTTGGTAGAGTAGTCATTGATAATTTTGCTTACTTGGATTGTTTCTTCGTGTTCTTGTAGAGCTTGAGCTTTTAATTGTAATGTTAATTCTTCGAGCTGTTTCTCGAATTTTGTTAATTCGTTGTATGTTGCAGTAGAAACGTATCCGCAGCACCATTCATAGCCTTCAGCTATGAAGTCAAGTGATCTTTTGTTTCTTGAGTCGTTATGTCGAGTTGCTGGATCTGCGATGCCTGTGGGTAGGAAAGGGTGATTTTTTTCTATGGTGTCATAAATGATTGTTTGTAGTTCGGTCCGTTCCCTGTTATAGATTTCCTACACTGTTTCCGGTGGTGTGTTGAATTCGTAGAGAATTGGGATGCTGCTTTCGTAGGGGTAGATGTTGTCAATTTTTGTTACGTGTGGTCCTTTTGAGATGCTTATTTGTATTCCTTCGGCTTTGGTGCAGGTAACTACTATCATGAGTAAGATACACATGTTGAGCATTATGATGTGCCTTAATTTCGGGAGTCGTGATGAAGGTTTGCTGTCGGGGAGGCTGCAGTCCTCTGGATGCCTCCAGTTAATTTTCCTCGTGACTTCTTTTGCCGTGGTTTCTGGTAAATCTAGTATCTCCTGCTTTATTTTCAATGTGTTTATTTTCGTGTGTATTATGTCCCTGTGCATGGTGCCGGTGTTGTCCGTGAGTTGTACTTGTTGTCCCCTTTACATTTAGTGATGAATTTAGAAATGCTGTTTATTTCGTCATTGATGATGTCGATTTTGGGTTTAATGGTTTCATGCGGGTTGAACCAATCGTCGCCTGTCACCACTTCAAAGATTTGATTGGTGCAGGTGTTGATAGTTTTTAGATGTCTATTGATGGTTCTCGTTCTGCTGGGGTTCATGATGCTGGTCCAATCGACTCTAGTGCGTTGTTTGCTGATTTGCTGTTTGGTTTGTTGGTTGTTGAGTGATGTTTTTATTTTTTGTAGTTGACGGTCTGCTACCTTCGGAGGTTGTAGTGAGACTGGTGATTTGTTGATGTTTCCTCTAACGTATTTATAGGGTCTTGGATGTGTGCAGTAGATGTTATTTGCCCTAGATGTGATGATTCAGAAGTTGTGCTGATGTTGTCGATTGTTGACCTAAATTCATGATCCTTTTTTCCTGAGTCGCGACTGTCAAAATTTTTGTCGGCTTGGTTATGCAATTTTGCTTGTTTCTCTGTTACGGTGTTTTTTACGTATTTCAAGTGGGTAGAGTTGTTCTCATACTTAGAGTCTTCTCGCTGAGAGTATGGTTTCATGTTACTTATGTGAACCGTTTCTTTATAGCTTCGTTTTCCCCTTGTTGCTTCTACAAGTTAGTTGAATTCTGATTTCTTTTCTAGTACTTTGTAAGGTCCATTTAATTGATGAAAATGTTTTGATGATATTCCATTTTTTTTTGAATTTTTTAATCATGACATTATCTCCTGGTTTGAATTCGTGTGATGTTCTACATTTGTCCAATTTTTGTGCGTAACAAATTTGTACTTTTTCTATAAAGAGCTTAGCTAAGAGTCTGGGGTCATGGACTCTTTCCATGAGGTCGTCCATAGTTTTGAATGGTTGTGTTGTTGGAATTTGAGCTTCTAATGGTAAAATTGCTTCTCTACCATAGATAAAATAAAATGGTGTCATTTTTATGGTTTTCTAAATTGTCGTGTTGTAAGCGAAAATATTGTGTGATAGAAACTTATCCCAGTTTTTCTGGTTGCTACTGGTGTACATGGACATACAATCTGTTAGTGTTCCATGAGATCTTTCTACCAGGTCTTGGGATTCAGGATGGTACGCTGCACTTATATTGTGCTCTATTTCTAAGAAATTATTGATCAGTTGGAATAGTTCGTGCAATATGTGCAATTGTATCTTCCGGTACTTTGATGAATTGCGTTTTGCCGTATGCTTGCTGTCGTGGAATTTTTCTTGACTGGCAGTTGTGACAAGTTGCTATATACGTGTGTACGTCGTGCTTCAATTTTTTCCAAAAATATTTTGCCTAATATTAAATTCCTGTTCCTCTTTTTTAGGAACTAAAAACTTAACTAGGGATGTAGTTCAGGGCAGGTAATAAATACTTTTCTCCTTGGTGCTTTCACTTTACTTTTCTCGCTCCTTTGTTCTTTATTTGATAATACTTTATTATTAGAGCATACAGTTGCTCTCTTAATTATTAGGTTTGTTTATATTATATCCTTAGAAATTGAATGTTGATTGATTCTCTTTTCCTATTCTTTTCCTCTTAAATAAAAATACTTGTTGACCCCCTTTCCATTCATTCTGATGACAACGACGTAAATGCCGTCATCCGAATGAATAGGAGAGTGAGGCCATGACAGGTTATTGATCTTAGGTTATATTTAGTATCCTAATAGCCCACTTAACCTAGTTGGCTGGTCCCACTGCCAAAATATAAAAGATCAAAAAGTGATTTAGAGAAAGTGTTCTTAACTAAGCACTACAGGAACGGGACGGAGCGATGTAGAAAGTTCCTGATGTGAGGAATGATAGTGTTATGCCATGGCGTTTTTTATCTTCCGAGGTATGGAGGGTGATGAATTATAATTATTGTTGACATAATTTTTTTTTAAGTGAACGTATTGTTACAAGGCGGTAATGTACAGTCTAGGGTGCTTAGTTATAGTTAATTTTATGGTGGGAAATAAGTTTGACACAAATATTACTTAGGTTTAAGGGTTAAATAATATAAATAAAAAATAGTGATAATTGAAGTAAAGCTGCCTGCTAGTTCATCAAAATAAGAAAGTGGAGAAATTGAAGACTAGTGAAAAAGTGCAGAAAATCTGTTCAAAAGGTAATAATATGGTATAAATTAATAATCTAATTATATTATAATTAAAAATAAAGTTGTGTAGATGTCATTAATATAAGTATGTTGATTTTTGTAGTTTTTTAGGTATTGTCAAAAAGGGAAGAAGGAGTGAACAAAGGAAGTCAGATAAGTTTTTGTGTTTTTTTTTTCACTTGTGAGGCAAAAATTAATAAATAAGAGAATGCTAAAAAGATTTAATTTTTTTTATTGCAGGTGTGGTCATCACAAGGAAAGAGAACTTACAATTCCCGTTTATTGGGCTGGTGGTGTGTCGGAGGAAAGAGGTCCGCCGCCGTTTTGCATGGTACGTGCCATGGTAATGTTTACCATATCATTAGGCTGTAATCGACGTATGCCACGTCCACGTCCATTGCCGCCTGATGGGGCCGGGCTGTTGTACCACGCTTCTTCCAGACTTTGTGGTGGAGCTGATGGGGTAGGAGCACTGACACTAGGGGTGGGGTTTGAGATAGGGTTTGGTGATACGACATACCGATTACCTTCACTGTCGTGAAGAATCCGGGTAGGGTTTTCTGCGTAGTGATTCTCCAAGTTGTGAGTGGTGATGGCAAGGTCACTCATTTCTTGTGCCATGTCTTGGAGCTCGTTCAAGATGGCTTGAAATAGGTGAACTTGAGCCTCGATTAAGGCATCCATGGCATCTTGTAATGACATGTTAGAGATTTTGGTAAAAAATGTGATTGGGTCAATTAGAAGGGATTGTATATAAAAAATTTTTTTTTATTGTGTGTATTAGTAGTTTCTTTTTAGGATTCAAAAAGTAAAGTGATTAAAGTGATCACTTTGTCTAGATAGATAAAGACAAATTAGTGTTGGAAGGTTCAAGGGTCATGCTAACTTGACTTTGTCTCATCAGATGCAGCAAAATTAGAGATGAGAATCTTCAGTAGAGTTAAAGCAGTAAACTTTGTTCCGTAGGTAGGTAGGTAGGTAGGTAGGTAGGTAGGTAGGTAGGTAGGTAGGTAGGTAGGTAGGTAGGTAGGTAG
>NIPM01000447.1:119234-137555 GCA_002738285.1 Holacanthella duospinosa | reverse complement strand
AACCTTAAATTTTACATCAAAGTATGCGGACTTTCAAATTTTCAATTATTACCGCCCCCAAACTAGTTTCGGACAAAGAAACTTTCACATAGCTAAATTAGATTGTATAGCGCTGTATGCTTAAAAGTGTATTTCAAATAAGCAACTAGGAATACAATGAAAACAGTATGAAATACTAAAAAGGATTAACCACACTGTATAAATACAAACAATTTTGAAGTTTCGATTGTCAAGTTCTAATGATATTTTTTCAAACTACTCAACAAAACCAGACACATTTAAATTACCTATCTTCGGTAAAAGAAAAGCCAAAATACTTTAAATTATTCATNAGAAAAGCCAAAATACTTTAAATTATTCATGTAAACAAATAATTGTTCATTCGTCGAAATATTCTTTCTTTTATATGGTTCCGTATATGGTTCCGTAGCAGCCACAAAAGAGTCATTTATTATAAAAAATTTATATTGCCTGTAGATCTTTAATTCTATCAATTATGTTAAGTGGGCCGAATTTCTTTAATTTTTGTAGATCCTTTCCTATCACGATGTCAATTTGTCAACAGTCTACTTTCCATGGCNCGAATTTCTTTAATTTTTGTAGATCCTTTCCTATCACGATGTCAATTTGTCAACAGTCTACTTTCCATGGCATATAATTAAACTAAAATAGAAGCGAACAAATTGAACAAGTATTTTAGATTACGTCCACAGAAAGACGGGTCTACACTCCGTCTTTGCTATCACCATGTTCTCAATATTGACATATAGCAGCCTTCTGGTAACTTTTATTGGGCTAGCAAATTGTCAACTTTTTATTCGTACTTCTGACAGTATCAAACTAGATTCATTTCTAGCACACACAAAGAATTGTTGGACGAACGTAATATTTTACTCAAAATTGGATTTTCTTTCTCCAACTGTCCCAATAGTAGTTTCGAAAGCAAATCATAAGTACCCTAGGAAATTTTTTTGTAACANTTTTCTTTCTCCAACTGTCCCAATAGTAGTTTCGAAAGCAAATCATAAGTACCCTAGGAAATTTTTTTGTAACAAAAAAAAACGAGTACCAGTGCAATAATCGAATAATCCAAACACATTATAGTATAAAGCAAGTGATCTGCGTCGACACAATAATGGTTGGTTCAACCAAGAAAAACCAAATGAACCCTGCATATTGGTACCTATTAAATTATTGGTCATATTACAAACAATATGCCAAAGTAGTATCATTGCTATATTTCCAACAACCATTCAACTTATGATAATATTTTCAACAGAAAACAATACTCCTCTACCGGATTCTAAGTCGATGAAGAAATATTCCAATGATTACTTTGTTTTCTTGCCAATTCCATTCACCATGATCTATATCAGCGCCTATGAGTCAACATTCAACAAAGAATTCAAAATTAGTATCTATTTCTGCCATACTAGTCATTTCAAAATATCAACAGTTCAACAAATAACTATAAGCCCTAATTTTGTATTAGATCGTCAGACTTTAATTAATTATCAAATACAATTTGTACGGAATACCATTTCTTTGAGACTCGTTCTTAGNCTAGATCGTCAGACTTTAATTAATTATCAAATACAATTTGTACGGAATACCATTTCTTTGAGACTCGTTCTTAGAGAAGAAACACCTGGGACTACGAATAATCAAATAGGTGTTGCAAATTTGTTGGCAAAATATTTCAACACAACTGACCAAGGTTATGCAGACGACTATTACAACAAATCTGGATACTATGGAATGTATGAGCTCGGCCATCATGTTATATTTCTTGATGCGCGAATAATCAACGATGCTAAATCTGCCTCAACACATATTCTGTTTCTACCGGTTAAATATCATCGAGACACCATTGTCACTTGTGATGGACTACAAAAAAGATTTCTGTTTTATGAGTATCTCCAACCGTTTCACAAAATTGTATGGGTTACTCTCTTGATAACGTTCACATTGGCTGTTATTTCCTTAACTATTATCTTTAAAGTCAAGAAAGCACCAGATTCACCAACACTTTTGCTCTATTCCTTTCTTGTTGAAGTTCCACTCAAACTTTCAACAAATTTGCTTAGATCTCCAAGCTTTAACGTATTCTTTGGACCATTTCTTTGGATGGCTCTAGTAATTACAGCTGGCTACAAAGNTAGATCTCCAAGCTTTAACGTATTCTTTGGACCATTTCTTTGGATGGCTCTAGTAATTACAGCTGGCTACAAAGCTGTTGTTATAACTGAATTGGACAAACCACTAGAAGAAGTTGGTCTAGAATCGCTTCAAGCAGCTGTAGATAGAAACTATACATTATTATACAACCCAGCTTTAAAATCTGGAGAAATGCGCAAATTTTGTTGTGAGAATGGTAATAGCGGACTTTCGTCAAGGATAGACGAAGAAGGTAGATTTGGCTATCGAATAGTAGACAAGAATTTGGTCTCAAAAGATTGGTTAGGAATATGTCATGATGCAATATTTTACTACTATCGTTTACAAGAAANTAGATCTCCAAGCTTTAACGTATTCTTTGGACCATTTCTTTGGATGGCTCTAGTAATTACAGCTGGCTACAAAGGTTTTGTTATAACTGAATTGGTCAAACCACTAGAAGAAGTTGGTCTAGAATCGCTTCAAGCTGCTGTAGATAGAAACTATACATTATTATACAACCCAGCTTTAAAATCTGGAGAAATGCGCAAATTTTGTTGTGAGAATGGTAATAACGGACTTTCGTCAAGGATAGACGAAGAAGGTAGATTTGGCTATCGAATAGTAGACAAGAATTTGGTCTCAAAAGATTGGATAGGAATATGTCATGATGCAATATTTTACTACTATCGTTTACAAGAAACCCTTTGGCCAAGTCAGGTGAGCCGTTTAAAATTGAATGAGACATATTACTCCCACATCAGAGATGATGGCGGAAGGCGAAATTTAAGAGCAGAAAGGTGGGTAAATAGGCATCACAAAATGTCAATTCATTTAACTCGACTTGCTGAACCTATACCATGTGATAGTACCGTAGAAGAGGAAGTGTTCAAATGCAATTCAACCATGTATATTGCACTTGAAGATGAAATTGACGATATGATATTTACTTCTAAGTACAGTACGTCACGTAAACGCGTCTACCTCATCCCCGACACTATGAAAGATGTAGGCATACCTTTNCGGAAGGCGAAATTTAAGAGCAGAAAGGTGGGTAAATAGGCATCACAAAATGTCAATTCATTTAACTCGACTTGTTGAACCTATACCATGTGATAGTACCGTAGAAGAGGAAGTGTTCAAATGCAATTCAACCATGTATATTGCACTTGAAGATGAAATTGACGATATGGTATTTGNAGAAGAGGAAGTGTTCAAATGCAATTCAACCATGTATATTGCACTTGAAGATGAAATTGACGATATGGTATTTGCTTCTAAGTACAGTACGTCACGTAAACGCGTCTACCTCATCCCCGACACTATGAAAGATGTAGGCATACCTTTGATAGGCATAAACATTGTAAATATTCAATTTCAAGGGTATTTGGTAGCAAGAACTGGAAAAACATTTGTCGAAGCAGGATTAAATACAAAAGTGGTTGATGACGTTAGACGTTCTAAAATATTGAAACGAGTAGAGAAAGTTAGAAAAATACTTGGTAATTTTCATGATCCCTTATTGGTACCAAAACCATTGGATTTTGGAACAAGGATTACCATCACTTTTCTTGTTTATGTAATAAGTATTTTAACTTGCATTTTTTTTAGTTTAGTGGAATTTCTTTTTTCTGACTTGACAATTGTACATCGGCGCCTTGAACGGAGTAAATAATTTACAAGCAATAAATTAATAGAAAAATGCTTTATTTTAAATTTCCACTTTGACTATGTAAGCGGACTAAGCTTTCAAGAGAGGAAATGCGATCGCATATAGTGCGGAGTGTGACAACGTGGTGTGTGCATGCGTGTTAACAGCGCTGCGCTTTCAATACAGTGTTTTTTTGTAACNAACGTGGTGTGTGCATGCGTGTTAACAGCGCTGCGCTTTCAATACAGTGTTTTTTTTTAATTCTGTCATAATGATAATCTAAGTCATCATGAAGAGAAGTGTTGAATAAGGTTACTAATTATTTAAAAAATTTAAATTCAGTAAATCAAATTTACCACACTCAATTATTAAAATGTTAAGTGTGAAAAGTAAAAGTTTTCTTCTGTTTCTTGCAGCATCGATGATAGGACACCTTAATAATATTTATCGTCTGCTTTTTAACTCATCGTACACTTTTCTCTTTCAACTTTTTTCTCTTTGCTCCCGTTTATTTATGCTCACACACAAGAACCACCAAGTGAGACATATATGCGCAAATTTGTTCTTGTCAGTTTTTAAAACTGAAACAGAGTTTCCAAGGTAAAACAGATTTGACTTATTTGTAAAATATCGATGACGCGAACTCGTATAAGTAATTTTTCAATCGATCGGAAATTTAGCATAGATTGATATGACATCCATTTTTAGCGGTCAGGTCAAATTTTGCAAAAATTTTCTGAATTTATGCCAAAAAAAAATTTTTTTTTTTAAATATCATTTACCCAATAGTATGGGTCTGGATTTTAGTAAAGCATATGTCAGCCAATCAAGCAATCTGTCTAAATTACAGATCTGACATCCATTGTTGGTGCTTAGGTCAACTTTTACGGAAAATTTTGAAGATTTATAGTGAATTATTCTATTTAATATACATAAATAACCAGATTGTATAAGCCAATATGGACTTACATTTGTAGGTACCTAGCTAAGCACAACGTGTATCGCATAAGTTCGGCGTTTCTGGAGTTGGCAAAGCCGAGAATTTCTTTTCTTATCTCTTTTCTATCTGCTGAGCAGTGTCGAAGCTTAATAGAAATAAAATTGGTGGTTTTACAATAATAGCTTTGATTCGTCGCAAAAGTGGTACTTGAAGTCTGACGAAAAAAAATCTTATTTTTTTGCTAATTTTTCGCACAAATTGACTTGATCGCCAACAATAGATATTATATCCTTAATCTACGCTATATTCTGATCGATTGTCATGATTTAAGCATACCCGAGAAGGGGATAATTTACAAATAAGCGAAATCAGCTATTTTGACTAGGGTTTCGAATGACTCTGACTCAGTAACTCTGAGTCATCACTCTGAGTCACGTGATTCTGACTCTGACTCATCGATTTCTCGGAGTCACTGGTTTTGGGTGACTCTGACTCAATAGAAAAATGGGAGTCACTGAGTCGTGACTCTGAGTCGTGACTCTGAGTCGTGACGCTGTGCCTTTCCAAAGTGGCGCTGAGTCGAGACTCACTAGGAAGAGTCATGACTCCCAAGCAACAAAGCGTTACTTCTTACATTTTGCCTTTTTTGTACAAAAAAATTTTTTCAACTCCCGCAACACAACAAATCTGAGTGGGAGTTTGCTGCCGCGCGGCTTGTGTTTAGTTTGAAGTACACTTCACCACTTACACCACTACACAAATCGAACTCAGATTTTAATAAAAATATAAAATCAACGCTTCTAAAAATTCCAACTCACAATCAGAATCGAAGTAGACAATAGCCATTTGAAATAGAAATGTAAGTCGAAATCGATGATTTTAAAGAACCACAAAATCTAAAGCATAAGTCATAATTTTAAATAGTTTAGATATAAATCTATGATTTTAAGTTTCTCAAAATCGAAATTCATAACATTTCAGGCCATCAAAATTGAAATATACTAAAAAATCTAGAAATAAGTTTCAAGCATGTATAATAAAACTGAGTTTTCTTAAGATAGACAAGGTTTTATACTTTAAAAACAATTAAAATTTATAATTTTAAGGTGCTCGAATTCGTAATCCGTTATTCGAAGAAGATCCAAATCCAAATTTAATTCAACTTTTCAGTCGAAATTGAAATCAAAGTTTAAGTCTCGGTACAAACTCTAAGCTAAATCGAAATTCAACGTTAATCATTCGAAATCGAAACCCAAAACTATTCAGTCATTCGAAATTTTGAATTTAGATTTGAGGCTAATTTTGATANTCGGTACAAACTCTAAGCTAAATCGAAATTCAACGTTAATCATTCGAAATCGAAACCCAAAACTATTCAGTCATTGGAAATTTTGAATTTAGATTTGAGGCTAATTTTGATAATTAGGCAGTAAAAAAATGAGTTAATTTAACAAAGTCAATAAAATAACAAAAGCTCAAAACATTCCGATGTGTTCAATCATCGATTATTTTGATAGAGTTGACACGAAAGATCAGTATAAATATTGCAGGTAAGGTAATTTAATTTTAAATCGGATCAAAAATAAAGAAGAATTTCAAAAATTTATTTAAGAGTTGTTAACCGAAAAGAGCAGGTAACTTAACGTCTCTATCACTCATTTTGAGCTTTGAATACGCATTATGCTCATTTTACTGTAAAAAGAAAAATATAAAATATCTGTGAATCTGTGTCACTGAGTCATGACGCTTAGTCATCTGACTCTGACTCAAGCTTCAGGAGTGATTCTATAAGAGTGACTGAGTCAGGTTCACTGAGTCATTAAAATTCATGACTCTGACTCAATCAGTGTGAAAATGGGAGTCAGTGAGTCATGACTCTGAGTCACCTGACTGACTCTGAAAAAAGTGGGAGTCATTTGGAATCCTAACTTTGACTAACCATATGTCTTAGTTTTAAAACTGGCACGAACAAATTTGTCCAAATATGTCTCACATGTTGGTACTTGTGTGTGAGCATAAATAAACGGCAGCAAACAGGGAAAAGTTGAAAGATAAAGGTGTACGATGACTTAAAAAGCAGCCGATAGATACCAAATAAGCATATTTTAAATAAAAACGATTTTTAAATTCTTATGAAATCTTGTAAATATATTTTTTTATTTATTATTTATAAGTTTAAGGTTNATAGATACCAAATAAGCATATTTTAAATAAAAACGATTTTTAAATTCTTATGAAATCTTGTAAATATATTTTTTTTATTTAGTATTTATAAGTTTAAGGTCATGGTGGTTATTTAAAGATAATGAAAATCAAATTATAACAGTGGTAAACCACACAATTTCTAGTTAAAGTGTTAAGATTACCATATTTGTTTGAATACAGAGAATACCAATAATTTAGCCGAAAAACAGAAATCAATTTATTTCGTAATTGGTAACATGAATCAATAAAATGTCAAATCTAATAATATTATTACAATAAGAATAAATGAAATACTAGTTTACTATCTTCGTAATATTGTGGCTTGATCTAAGTTAACCCCCATAATACTATCTATTGTAGTTAAAAAAGAGTTAACATCTACAAAAATTAAAGGTGAAAAAATCATGATATCCGTGGGAGTATCCAAAATGAGTACTTATGTAAAAATTAATTGATTGAATGTAATCCAACTTAACTGTCAACATAAAATGTGTATCCACTTTTTCAATCGTTAACCCTTCGGTATCCATAGGACTCGTATATTCAATACGTACGATTATTTAATAGGCACTTTGGGTTTATAATTGATTGCTAAGTTTATAAAAGTAATAGATTTTTATAGGGCAACAGCTAAGTCACTTTGATTGTCACGTGACAACACTCAGAGTTTATAAAGTATAAATAATATTTATAGAAACTGATAGTTTACTTATTTTTTAAACTTTGTAAAGTTTATAAAGTGTATAAAATTTAACTGAATGACAGGTACAGTTGACGTCACTCTGAATGGTCTCATGGTCAACTATAAAATTTATGTGAGTTATAAAACTATTGAGAAGCACAGATGATGGATCCCTCACCAGCAAAAAAAACTTTGCTGGTGATAACTGGTGGATCATCATCATATAGTCAAGGTTTGACACAGCATTTTTTCGATCGGCTCTTTAGCACAATTGGTTAGTGTGTTGGGTCTGGAATACCCAAGACGTGGAATCATACCCCACCAGAGACCATATTTTTGGATTAATCGCTGTTTCAAGCCTTGGCGGGGTAGTCATATCCGGTCAATACAAAGTGTATTGTGGGCGTGTAGAGTATTCATTCAAAGTACATTAGGGTTGTATTCCAAGATCAAGCAAATATATTAGGTTCGTATGCCAAGTATACGAACAATACGAAAATATATTTGCAATTGTTTTCTCAAAATTTATCAATGTCGTATAGGAAGTTTACCCATAACATATGCCATTTTCCCCCATTAAATATTGTAATACGTTTACCCAAAAAAAATAGCGTCGTATGTCAGGTTCACCCAAATGATATTGGGGTCGAATATCAAATTCACCATAAAAATTTGGGGTGTACGTTAGCTTAATCCAAAAAATATTGAGTGGAGTATGCTAAATTCACTAAAATATATTTTTATCGTAGGCCAAGTTTACGCAGGTATATTAGGGTTGCATGCCAAGTTTGCTCAAAGTATATTGTGTTTCGTATGCCAAGTCATTCAAATATTGTTAGGTGTCGTATGCCAAGTTTACCCGTAAAATATTGGTGTCGTATGCTAAGTTCACCTGTAAAGTTGGAATCGTATGCCGAGTTCACCATAATATTTGGATTTTATGCCAAGCTTACCAAAAATAATTTTGGGATCAAACGCCAAGTTCAACCAAAAATATTTGAGTCATATGCCAAGCTCACCCAAAATTCATTGGGGTCGTATGCCAAGTTTACCAAAAAAAGATTGGACAAAAAATATTACCCTTACCACGAATCGAACCTCGGACTGATTCACCAAAATTCTTACTCCATAATCACCAGCATATTGATTTTTTAGACATGAATAGGATTTTAAAACCATTTAGGTTAACTTATGCAAGTATGTTAGCAAACTTCACTTTATTATGAAATGTTAGTCAGGTGACAATCGAAGTATATATAGGTATCCCTATATATGTCTTAATTTTCTAAAAATTCATTAAATAAATCATGTTTTTTATCATTTTGAGGTAAAAAGTTAATCAAACAGCCTGATATCTGGATCAGGACAATGTTGTTTAGATATTTTTGGAAAAAAAAGTAACAACACCCCACCAAGAATCGAACCTCCGACCAAACACATCAAACTCATATGCCAAAACCACTCAACCATGGCAGTCTGTACTGACTGAGTCATTGTTTTTAAAAACATAAAAAAAGACATACCGTGTGGTCAGATTCGACAGTTTTTTCTCTCTCAATCACCAAGATATGTGCGCTTCTCATTACATCATTGTCACCCGAAATAGATGGGCGAACACCTGCATCCTGTAAAAATAAATTTACAAAGAAAACAACTTTTATGAGAAGTTTAGACTTTTAGTAGTCATTTTACTTAAACTCTATCGACTACCGACAATATAGTAGTTTTCATGTCATGATGTTGTCATGAATTTTCAATTCTAAAAAATCCAGTCTTCCTTTTATTTGCCGTGTCTAATTTTTTCACCTACTTTGGTTACAATGTACCGTACATTGACATTGCCGTAAGGAATTGAAGTTCGTATCGAAGGACCGGTTGAAATCGTCCATAGAGGGGGAAGTGGGGCGTAGCAAAGGCTGGATTCGACCAAATGGGTGCAGTCAAAATTTCTAAGTATTTTAAAAATGAATTCCCTGTCTTCAAAACTTTCTAAGTGTTTTTAGGTTTTATGTTACCTCATAAGCCACAAATTGACCTCCATCAAAGTTGTTGGAGTTGATGAGGGGAGTAATGCTTGCGTCAAATATTTTTCTCTACGGTCATCCGTTTAGGTCATAGGGCATAGGTGAAGGTGAACACCCAGTTTCCGCATGACCGATAGATTATGTGATCCTAACTGGATAACCACAGAGAAAAATGCAGGAGGGAAAATTTATTCCACTCACCATTTCCAACAGCTTTCCTAGAGGCCATTTTGTGGTTTATGAGAGAACAAAACCTAAAAAAACTTAGAAAATTTTGAAAACAGGGAATTCTTTTTTAANCTCACCATTTCCAACAGCTTTCCTAGAGGTCATTTTGTGGTTTATGAGAGAACAAAACCTAAAAAAACTTAGAAAATTTTGAAAACAGGGAATTCTTTTTTAAAATACTTAGAAATTTTGACTGCACCCATTTGGTCGAATCCAGCATTTCCTAAGCCCCACTTCCCCCTCTATGGACGATTTCAACCGGTCTTTTGATACGAACTTTAATTCCTTACGGCAATGTCAATGTACGGTATATTCTAACCAAAGCAGGTGAAAAAATTAGACACGGCAAATAAAATGAAGACTGGATTTTTTAGAATTGAAAATTCATGACAACATCATGACATGAAAACTACTATACTGTCGGTAGTCGATAGAGTTTAAGTAAAATGACTACTAAAAGTCTAAATTTGTCATAAAAGTTGTTTTCTTTGTAAATTTATTTTTACAGAATGCAGGTGTTCGCCCATCTATTTCGGGTAACAATGATGTAATGAGAAGTGGGCATATCTTGGTGATTGTGAGAAAAAAAACTGTCGAATCTGACTGTGGGAAAGAAAGTGCCCATGCCTGATGGGCAGGGGAAGGAGTGCGCCATGTGGCGGAAGGGCGTTGTCCCAGCATAGTGAATCAGGATCTTGGACGTGTCTGGTCTCCTCACTTTCCTCATCAATTATTATATTTTTATAATTTATTATTTGTCTTTGTTGTGGTAAAGTGATTGGCTTTTGCCAATCACTATAGTAAATTAATATTATTTATTTTGGTTGTGTTTGTGTGTATTTGAAGTCCCAGGAGGGACTTCAATTATTGGACTTATTGTTCTGTGTTTGCCCATCAGGGCTATTGGATTCATCATCTGGAGAGGAGCCACCACTACCAACCACATCATCACATCAGGTACCCTTTCAGGCACCCATCCCCACTCACATCTACATTTATTCATTCAGCGGCATTTTCCGTTCATCAGACCATACGGTAAGTAGAGTGAACATGTTCTTCACATGCCATTTCTCAAACCAAAAAACCCATATGGAAACTATATGGCAATTTTTTTGCTGTATTCTCCCTATCTCTTTTTTCCATTTTCATTATAAAATCAGTAACTCGAACATTTGACCTCTGACCTTAATAAAAACATGACCATGAGTGACATCTGTAATACATGCCAATGATAATTGTAATAGGTTTACTTATATCTAAATTGCTTAGTTTAAAAGAATTTGTGCGTCAGACGCGACCAAACACACTGAATTATAATAGAATATTTTTGAAGCAGCTATTTACGATAAAAGTAACGGAAAATAAAACAAAAGGTTTGGCCACCCTGTACAAGTAGAAATAGTTATACAAGTTTGGAATTGTCAGGTCTAATGATTTTTTTAAGAAAACTAAGAAACATGTAACTGTCAGTCTTCGGTAAGAAAGAAAAGCTAAAATATTTTAAATTATTAATGTAAAAACAAAATAATTGTTNTATACAAGTTTGGAATTGTCAGGTCTAATGATTTTTTTAAGAAAACTAAGAAACATGTAACTGTCAGTCTTCGGTAAGAAAGAAAAGCTAAAATATTTTAAATTATTAATGTAAAAACAAAATAATTGTTCATTCAAAGAAGTATTCTTTCTCTTATCTAAACACATACAGAGAGTCTCAAAAAAACAAGACAAATGAAAACGAAAAAACCTTGGAAATTATGCTAGANTATCTAAACACATACAGAGAGTCTCAAAAAAACAAGACAAATGAAAACGAAAAAACCTTGGAAATTATGCTAGAGTTGCTAAGTAAAAGTAGAGTGATGCGCCAAATATCGACCGTTTCCTTGTCTTGCTTTTCTGAGATTCTCAGTATTAAAATTGACATTGCATGTGGAACTTTAATTCTATCAAACATGTTAAGCGTGGTAATTTGTTTAATTTTTGTAGATTTTTCTTGTCCTGATGGAAATTTGAAAATTATCTTCAATACAAGACATGTATTCAATTTAAAAGTAAGAAGCTCACAAACTTGACGACTATCTTCGATTTCGTTCAGAATAAGACGAATTTACATTCCTCTCACCATGTTCACCGTATTGACATACATCAAACTTCTGCTATTGTTAGCAGGCGTAACAAATTGTCAACTACTCATCCCTAGCTCTAACAACATCAAATTAGATCACTTCATAAAGCACACAAAAAATTGTTGGACGAACGTAATATTTTACTTAAAATTGGACTTTCCTTCACCAGCTGTCCCAATTGTTGTCTCGANAAATTGTTGGACGAACGTAATATTTTACTTAAAATTGGACTTTCCTTCACCAGCTGTCCCAATTGTTGTCTCGACCCCAAATCATGTGTATCCTTTGAGTTTTTTTTGTAACAGTAGAGAAATAAATAGACCCAGTTATGTTTGTAACAGACAAATAATCAAAATTAACTATAGTATAAAGCAGCTGCTCTGTGTCGATGTAATATTGGTTGGTGCAAGTAAGAAGCAACAAATGGAACCTGCTTATTCGTACCTATTGAAATACTGGGTGGCTGATAATAATTATATAACAACATTGCGGGTCCTGAACATTGCAAGGTTTCCATCAAGTATTCAACTCATGATAATATTTTCAACAGAAAATAATCCTAACTTTATAGCGAAATCTATGTCGTTGGAAAAATATCATAAAACTTACGATGTTTTCTTGTCAGTCCCTTTCACTTTGATTTACATTATAGACTACAAGTCAACATTCAACGAAGAATTGAAATTGAATATTTACTTTTGCCATCCAAGCCATTACAAAATTTCACCAGTTCAACGAATAATTATAACCCCTAAATTTGTACTAGATCGGAAGACTTTAATTAATTTTCAAATACAATTTGTACGGAATACCATTTCTTTGAGACTCATTCTGAGAGAAGAAACACCTGGGACAAATAATAATCAATTAGCTCTTGGAAATTTAATGGCAAAATATTTTAATACTACTCAACTTCATTATTCAAAATACTACGACAACTTAGCTAAAACTTATGGAGTATATGAGCCAGGGCATCATGTTGTATTTCTTGATGCGCGAATAATCAACGATGGTAAGTCTGCCTCTACGCATATTCATTTTCTACCGGTAAAGTATCATCGAGACATCATCGTCACTTGTGATGGGCTACATAAAAAGTTTGCTTTTCATAATTATCTCCAACCGTTTCATAAAACTGTATGGATTATTCTCATAACAACGTTCATATCGGCCATTATTTTTTTAGCATTTATTTTTAAACTCAAAAACGTTCAAGATTCACCAACATTTTTGCTTTATTCCTTTCTTGTTGAAGTTCCACTTAACCTTTCTACCAATTTGCTTCAATTCCCAAGCTTTAATGTATTTTTTGGAACATTTCTTTGGATGGCCTTGGTAATTACGGCTGGGTACAAAGCCGTTGTGATAACTGAATTGGTCAAACCATTGGAAGAAGTTGGTCTAGAATCACTTCAAGCTGCTGTAGATAGAAACTATATATTACTATACAAACCATCTGCAAAAGCTGGAAGAATGTGGGAGTTTTGTTGTAAGAATGGTAATAGCTTACATGCGACAAGAATATGCGAGTCTGATTCTGGTTTTAGTGTAGCCACGGACCTTATAAAAAGTCGAAGTTTCCATTACCCATACAATATACGAAAATATCCTTTATGTCGGGATGAAATATTTCTTACTTACCGCTTACGCGAACTTCTTTATGGAAATTTGATACCCATTAAGGATAGCGCTGATCTCTCTGAGCAAATTGTGTCTGGACGTATGATGGAAAAAAGTTGGGGAAAAAGGCGTGCGAAAATGGTAAATAGCCTGTCTCGACTTGCTGAACCTATACCATGTAATACTACCGTAGCAGAAGTACTATTCAAATGCAATTCGACTATGTATATAGAAATTGACGATGAAATTGAGAGCATGATCTTTGCTGTAAAGTACAGTACCCTGCATCAACGCGTTTATCTCATACCTGATATTATGAACGATGCACCAACGGCTTTGATTGGTATAAACATTGTAAATATTCAATTTCAAGGGGATTTGTTAGCAAGAACTGGAAAAACATTTGTCGAAGTAGGTTTAAATGCTAAAGTATTAGTCGACGATGGATTTTCCAAATTATTGAAACGAGTGAATAAAGTTAGGGAAGCACTTGGTGTTTTTCATGATCCGTTATTGGTTCCGAAACCATTGGATTTTAGTACAAGGATTAGTATTACTTTCATGGTATACATTATAAGTATTTTAATTTGTATTATTTCTATTTTATCGGAATTGCTATTTTTTGGTAGTATGAGAATGTTTAATGCTTTGTATTACATTAAGACCACTATGTGATTAAAATTAAAATTGAGAGTATCAGTTTAAATATGCGCNTTTCATGGTATACATTATAAGTATTTTAATTTGTATTATTTCTATTTTATCGGAATTGCTATTTTTTGGTAGTATTAGAATGTTTAATGCTTTGTATTACATTAAGACCACTATGTGATTAAAATTAAAATTGAGAGTATCAGTTTAAATATGCGAAAATACTCTAAACTTATGTGTGGAATCATTTTTTTTTGTTTCTTGAAGTATCGATGATATTATGACACTGTGTATACACTCTCTTTATGAGGATCTCAATTACCATTTCCGAAATAACGCTAAGTATATGTGATACAAATAATACATATTTTAGATAGGAAATCTTTTTTAATTGTTATGAAACTTTTGTATTTATTTATTTTAGACAACGGTCATTATTGAAAATTTATTATTATTGTTATTATTACTAAGGGGGTATTAATTATTACGATTTGAATTATTTTGATTGTTACGAAGTTGTTTAAGTTGAACTTGATACGAATAATCAAAGTAAACAATGGTAAACAAGAGATTATATAAGTACAGAGTTAAGATTGCCTTAATTGATGAAATATAGTAAACAAAAAATTTTAGCCGGAAAATATGTAGCTGTCAATATTCATTTTGTAATAAATTAACGAACCATCACCACATAATATGGCAAAATTACTGGTTTCTGTATCCGTAAATCATGATATACGTGAGAGTATCCAAAATGAGTATGTATGGATAGTTCATTGAATATTCTAATAATTGATCACAGAGTGATCAATTTGTGAAATTTATGCGAGTTATAAAACTCTTTTATAAATAATGGCTTAACTTTTAAATTAAAAAAAAATTTTTTTTTTTTAATTTCCCTCTTTTGCAAGGAATATATTTAAATTTCATAAACTTTGAGTCAAAACTCAACTCTTTTGACTAAAGTTTATAAAAAAGTTTTAAAATAAGTGTAAATAAATATTAAATATCCTTAGTTGTCTATTATAATTGATCATTAGCTAGAGAGTTTAGTGATAAAATTTTATTGTTTAGTAGTTAATTCTTAGGAAGTTAAATAATTCCATGCTTGTTTTATATAAAAAGTACTATGTTAATTTTATTATCTTACAATTGTATTAGTTGTATCCTTCTTTTTGTATTTTAGTGTTAATTGTTGAGTTATCTACTAATTATCTAATCAGCCATATGCTCTAACAGAAAATCTCTACTTCTAAGTTTAGTTTTGACTTTAGTGCAGAATATTTTAATTGTTTCCCTTTCATTAAATATCAAACATAGATTCTGCTGGCCCTTTCGTGGATTTTGTAATTGGTGATTAAATGGATGATTGTGTTTTCACCAGGTGAATACAGTATCTTCCAATTTCTCCATTAAATATTCTTAGTTTTCTTTCACAAATAAGAAAGCTTGAGCGAAGTCTGACTGCCGCTAAAATTCTTCTTTCATCCAAGCTGATGTTGAACAATATGTACGGTTCGGGTTCAATGACTTTGTGGGGTCTATTGATAATTTTTTTGTAGAAGCTTAAATGTTCACATGTGTTCAAGGAATTTAAATCCTGTTGCTTTAGGTCATGCTTGAGTCTCAATAAATCCGAATTTTCAATCACTAATGTATGTTTTGGTGAATTTGAGTTGTTCTTAGTGTCCAGTAATCCCATATATCCTGCCCAATTAAAAGTTTTTGCATTATTTGTGTCATTGCTCTGGCTTAAACTAAGAAGAGAGTCTAATATTATCTTAGGGTATCTATCAAGTTTCATTCCTTCTATTCGTTTAATAAAACTAGATGTTCTTTTAATTATATTGTAAATTAGCCTTATTCTACCGGTCTCTAACCTAACTAATTCATTAGGAGTACTATGTCCTACGCCTAATAGTTTACGGAGGAATACCGTTTGGGTAGATTCTAGTTGTTTACAAAATGGTAGTCCCCATGTTTCAACACCATAAAATAAAATCGAGTACATAAGTGTTTCATATAGCTTCATACTGGTTAACCAGTTACACGTTCTTCCTTTTCCTAAAATCCTTATAACCCTCCCCATCGCCATCCCTGCTTTCGCTTTTGCATGTTTCAGTTGCTTAGCTACTCGCGAATACTACTCTCAAAAATGTATATTCGGATACAATTGGAACCAAACGTTTTCGGTAATATAACTTTTCTAATTTTCCCACCCTTCCTCCCCGTCTCAAAATTACTAAATTTGTTTTTTCAAGATTTAACGTCAGGTTCCACTTATCAAAGTAAGTTTCTAGACGATCCACCTTTCTCTGTAATTCTCTGACATAGGGTGCCAGGACAACTGTGTCGTCAGCGTATAGAAGCAGTCAAATTTCTTTAAATGTATTAACTTGAATTCCTTTAGTGTCCTTGAGGCAGTATTTTATATCCAAAATATATAATGAGAATAATAACGGGTTTATACTATCACCTTGTAACAGCCCTTGAGTCGTATGTAACTTTTCTGTTTGCTCTGTTGCAGATAGTTTGATTTGTGTAAAGCATTGTTGTATAAAGCTCCAAGAATTCTAATGTATTTTGCACTTACTCCCATCGAGTATAATTTTTCCCACAGAAGGTTAAATTTTATCGACGGGAAAGCTCTAGAAAAGTCAACAGAAAGTGTGTAAACTTTTCTTCTTGACTTCTGAAGTCTTGGATGATGCCGTTCAAAGTGAAAATGTGATCCTGACATCCCCTAGCCTTTCTAAAACCCGCTTGGGCTTCGGGTATGATATCGTTTTTTGATGTCCATTCTTCTAGTCGGTTTGCAAGGAGTTGAGTAAAAATGTTAGAAAGTGAATTACACAGTGCTATGGGCCGGTAGTTGTTAGGGTTCATTTTATCACCTTTCTTTATCATTGTTGTGTGTGACACCCGTAGGTACCCTTTCCAATATAAAGATTTCGTTTAAAGTTTGTAGAAGGGTTTCTTCCTCATATTTTCCTATAAATTTGAAGAATTCGTTCGTAATTTTGCCTGGTCCAGTTGTTTTACCAATTTTTAATTTGGTAAGGACATTTGTCATTTCTTCCTTTGTAAAAGGTTCTTTGCTGTCTTTTTAACTGGCTTCTTGATATAGAAATGAATGAGGTTGTTGACGTGGGATATATAAATAGTGGAACTCAGTGCATTTTTTTTCTGTCACTTCGTTGTGTGTCATCGCACGCGGGTTAATGTATTTTATTGCTTTCCAAAACATCTGAGAGTTTCTTGCATCTTATATATTTATCTTTATGTTGTCCCAGTAATCTTTTTTTTTTGTTTTCATAAGTCGTCGATATTCTGTTCGTTTTTACAGTATTCTTTCCTTTCTTCTAGTATCAAATTGATAATGACTCAATTTCTAAAAATTTCAAATTGTTTACATACTGACTAACATTGTACAGGGTGCTCCTAAAATTTAAGGGGTAATAATAGGGCAAATCAATCTGACGCTTTTGAGATTTTGAAATTTTGAACTTTTGAAGTTTGCAAAGGGTTTATCAAACTTAAAATGAAACGAGCTCTGTGATTGGCTGTTGAGCTTCAAAAGAGATTTTGAAGTTTCACACGAGAAAAGGCTTTAGCAAGTCTATTTGAAATTCTTGATTTTTATTTTTAACTTTAATTTTTAACATTTTTAAATATTTTGTCATCACAGTGAGGAAGGACATTCTCCCACCAGGCTTTAGATTTAATCACCTACCTATTTAATAATAAGCTATTATGCTTATGCATGTAATTAAATTGTGTTAGCGATGACATATCTTCTTACCTTTGACCGGAGGGATAAATACCTACACATCAACACTATTTCTATTCTTCAAGGGTATTTTCCAGTATTTTTTCATTCTCATCATCTTCATTGAGTGCAAGGAATTATTGAAGTGCTTCCCCGCAGACGAAGTTGATTAATTTTAATCTTTTTTGCTTAGACATTTCAAAAATAAAAATAAAAATGAAATGTGAAAGTTTTTTTTTGCAAATTGAAATCAATCAATTTGAACTTT
>NIPM01000447.1:92167-118794 GCA_002738285.1 Holacanthella duospinosa | reverse complement strand
ATGCTTAAAAGTAGTGTAAATAAGCATCTAGGAATACGATGAAAACAGTATGAAATACAGGGTGGGTTATCGTTAGTGTCCCTAAAGCCGAGGAAGAGATAAGGTCTATACTCATTCTTTCATATGTTGTAGTCAACTGAAGTGAAGCCTTGCAGTTTTTCAATTTCGCTACTCCAAACCCTCACTTTACTGTTTCCAATCTCATTCCAAAAAAAAATGACGTTTCATGACGTCTGTCCGCTTATGACTATGGTTCCAGGTATACACTTCAAATGTCATTCAACCTCAACGGGGTAACGTGATTCTATTCGGTGACTAACTTCAGAGAAGTATTCTGTGATGCGAAAATCATAATCCAAATTCAAATTTTTAAATAATTTGAATCTGGATTATGATTTTCGCGCCGTTGATTTCCCTTCAAGTTAGCCTCTGCATAGAATCTCAAATAATACCTTATAGTTTGGAGAACATTTTAAGTGCATGGTTGAAAGAATACTCATAAACGGACACACGATATAAGACCGTAATTTTGAAGAATGAGATTTCATAAAGAAGAGTGAAAATCTCAGAGGCTTACTTCCGTCTGACTACAACATATTAAAGTGGACGAATGAGTATAGCCCTTATCTTTTCCTCGGCTAAAGGGACACTAAAGATAATCCACCCTGTAGTAACAAAAGGATTAACCACACTGTATGAATACAAACAATTTTGAAGTTTCGATTGTCAGTTCTAATGTTTTTCTTTCAAACTACTGAATAAAACCAGACACATTTAAATTACCTCAGTCGTCCGTAAAAAAAAGCCAAAATACTTTAAATTATCCATGTAAACAAACAATTATTGATTTGTCGAAATATTCTTTTTCTCATATGGTTCCTTATATAGGAGCCATAGAAGAGTCATTTATTATAAAAAATTTATATTACCAGTGGATCTTTAATTCTATCAAAAATGTTAAGTGTGCCAAATTTGTTTAATTTTTGTAGATTCTTTCCTATCACGATGTCAATTTGTCAATTGTCTACTTTCCATGGCATATAATTAAACTAAAATAGAAGCGAACAAATTGAACAAGTATTTTAGATTACGTCCACAGAAAGACGGGTCTACACTCCGTCTTTGCTATCACCATGTTCTCAATATTGACATATAGCAGCCTTCTGGTAACTTTTATTGGGCTAGCAAATTGTCAACTTTTTATTCGTACTTCTGACAGTATCAAACTAGATTCATTTCTAGCACACACAAACAATTGTTGGACGAACGTAATATTTTACTCAAAATTGGTTTTCTTTCTCCAACTGTCCCAATAGTAGTTTCGAAAGCAAATCATAAGTACCCTAGGAAATTTTTTTGTAACAAAAAAAAACGAGTACCAGTGCAATAATCGAATAATCCAAACACATTATAGTATAAAGCAAGTGATCTGCGTCGACATAATAATGGTTGGTTCAACCAAGAAAAACCAAATGAAACCTGCATATTGGTACCTATTAAATTATTGGTCATATTACAAACAATATGCCAAAGTAGTACGGATCGCCAACATTGCTATATTTCCAACAAACATTCAACTTATGATAATATTTTCAACAGAAAACAATACTCCTCTACCTGATTCTAAGTCGATGAAAAAATATCCCATTGATTACTTTGTTTTCTTGCCAATTCCATTCACCATGATCTATATCAACGCCTACAAGTCAACATTCAACAAAGAATTCAAAATTAGTATCTACTTCTGCCACACTAGCCATTACAAAATATCAACAGTCAAACAAATAACTATAAGCCCTAATTTTGTACTAGATCGTCAGACTTTAATTAATTATCAAATACAATTTGTACGGAATACCATTTCTTTGAGGCTCGTTTTTAGAGAAGAAACACCTGAGACAACGAATAATCAAATAAGTGTTGCAAATTTGTTGGCAAAATATTTTAATACAACTGACCAAGGTTATGCAGACGATTCACCAACACTTTTGATCTATTCCTTTCTTGTTGAAGTTCCACTCAAACTTTCAACCAATTTGCTTAAATCTTCAAGCTTTAATGTATTCTTTGGAACATTTCTTTGGATGGCTCTAGTTATTACAGCTGGCTACAAAGCTGTTGTTATAACTGAATTGGTCAAACCATTGGAAGAAGTTGGTCTAGAATCGCTTCAAGCTGCTGTAGATAAGAAACTATACATTATTATACAACCCATCTTTAAAATTTGGAGAAATGCGCAAATTTTGTTGCGAAAATGGTAATAACGGACTTTCGTCAAGGATAGACGAAGAAGGTAGATTTGGCTATCGAATAGTAGAGAAGAATTTGGTCTCAAAAGATTGGTTAGGAATATGTCATGATGCAATATTTTACTACTATCGTTTACAAGAAACCCTTTGCCCTAGTCAGGTGAGCCGTTTAAAATTGAATGAGACATATTACTCCCACATCAGAGATGATGGCGGAAGCCGAAATTTAAGAGCAGAAAGGTGGGTAAATAGGCACATTTAACTCGACTTGCTGAACCTATACCATGTGATAGTACGGTAGAAGAGGAAGTGTTCAAATGCAATTCAACCATGTATATTGCAATTGAAGATGAAATTGACGATATGATATTTGCTTATAAGTACAGTATGTCACGTAAACGCGTCTACCTCATCCCTGACACTATGAGAGATGTAGGCATAACTTTGATAGGTATAAACATTGTAAATATTCAGTTTCAAGGGGATTTGGTAGCAAGAATTAGAAAAACAATTGTCGTAACAAGATTAAAGAATGGTACTTTTCATGATCCTCTATTGGTACCAAAACCATTGGAGTTTGGAACAAGGATTACCATCACTTTTCTTGTTTACGTAATAAGTATTTAGTTTGTAGTTTTTCTAGTTTAGTGGAGATTCTTTTTTTTTAACTTGACAATTGTACATCAGTGCCTTGAACAGAGTAAATAATTTACAAACAATAAATTAATAGAAAAATGCTTTATTTTAATTTTGCACTTTGACTCTGCAAGCGGACTAAGTTTTCAAGAAAGGAAATGCGATCGCATGTAGTGCAGATTGTGACAACGCGAGCGTCACTGGACAGTGGTGTGTGCATGAGTGTTAACAGCGTTGCGTTTTCAATACAGTGTTTTTTAAAATTCTGTCGTAATGATCTTCTAAGTCATCATGAAGAGAAATGTTTAATAAGATTACTATTGTGACAGAGATAGTTTTTGTATTATTATGTTAGTGATTATGTTAATTTATAATTTTTTGTTATTGTTTATGTGTTTATTTTAGTTCATTTAATTATGTTAATGAATAGGATTATCTCGGGAAGGAAATTATTTTTATTTTTTTATTATGTTTATTAGTTGTATTATTATAGTTGTATTTTTAACTGTTCCAAGAAAAGTTTGTGTTATTAATTTACATTTATTCTTATTATTTAAGTTAAATTTAACCCAAGTTGGGGTTGCTAAAAGTCCGCACTATGACTTATAAAGCGCTACAATTTCGTTCAAGGTATTCAGTAATATTCAGTATTTTAGTAGAGTTCCATCAGAGCTCAGTTTTGTACAATACTAAAAGGTTTTTTTAAGACAATAAATACTTGAAAATTAAAAGAGCATTTTCTGGTAGAACTTTATTGTTTTAAGAAATCTAAAAAGTTACAGTTACCATTTGTTTTAGGTAAAATTCTGTTATAAGTTAGCAGAATTGNGAAATCTAAAAAGTTACAGTTACCATTTGTTTTAGGTAAAATTCTGTTATAAGTTAGCAGAATTGTAACAAGTGGTGGAGATTCATTGCTGATCTCGGAGATCTCGCAAGCCATGGTAGATTTGTTCTACTGAATCACTGTGATTCCAGCTAAATTTGTTTTGGCGAAGTTAAATTTGTTTTAACTGATCTTTGTGATCCTAACTAAATTTGTTTTAGTAAAAGTTGAATTTGTTTTAACTTTGAAATTGTCTAAAAAACTTAGTGGTTTAGCNGTAACTAAATTTGTTTTAGTAAAAGTTGAATTTGTTTTAACTTTGAAATTGTCTAAAAAACTTAGTGGTTTAGCCAAAGTAAATAGAACGCTTACTCGGTAATTCGCTACTACGAAGGTATATCTACCCGGTAATATCCCTCTCGTGTCTAAAATTGTGGAGTAGGTCCAAACCAGAACAAGAAAAAGCTCCTTCTGTTGAAGGTTGAAATTTCTAACTGGTGTAGGGCTCTCACTAACCAGGCACAAGGGCTCTATAAAAAAGGGAAAGGTACTGAGCGACTGAGTATTCGGTTTCTAGAAAAAGCACCAAAATTATGGCTGCTAACGACGCTGTCCCTGTAATAGTACAGGTTGACCAAAAAGCAATGCTTACGTCCATTCCCAAATTTGATAGGAAAATGGACGTTGAGTCGTTTTGCGCACGGTGTGACGCCGTTTGCGCAGCGTCCTCTGTTGACGCTGGATGGTTAATTCTGAATTTTCATCAGATAATCGAGGGAGAGGTACTCGACTGGTGGAAATTTAACCAAATAAGGTTTATTAGAGAATTAACTTCAGCCAATAAGGCCCAAAAATGGGTTGAACTAAAAGCGGACCTGAATAAATTTTACGAACCGGCATCGGTCCGGAAGGAAGCCAAGCAGGCTGCTAGTAAAATTTTATTCATAGAATGTAAATCCGCTGGGGAATATGTTTCCAAAAAAATGAGCTACTTTGAAATTATAGATCCAAGTATGTCTACCCATAAACAGGTAGAAAAATTAATTAAAGGTCTTCCTCTTTCATTGAGGAATATTATGCATTGTGCAGACCTTAAAGACGCTAACGATTTTTTGCATAAGTTGCGAAAAATGGAAAAGCCAGAGCCTTTTAAGAAGGCTCAAGTCCAAAGCGAACCTGATAGCCGTTATCAGGGTGGTGATCGCCGAGTCATTAGTCAGACAGGGCGAATGGGGTCTGGTCCTAGCCAAAGGTCCCAAGGAGGCCAAGGACAGGACAGACGCCCACCACAAAAATGCTTTAGATGCAAGCAATTCGGAGATTTTATAAGATATTGTCCTCAGACTCCGATTAAGGAGGAGAGGAACAATACATCTTATATCTATGGTGTAAATGCAGAGGGCATTACTGAAGCCATAGAGTCAAAAAACGAATAGAGTGCGCTAGGGGAACGTCCACGAACCCCGATGTGACGGAATTTGTTTCCAAAACTAAAAATGTGACTTGTTATGTACAAAATTGTAAACCTGGTGTGAGTAAAGTCAAAGACTATAGGAAGAGTCGATGTGACGACCACACTAGTGTAGAAGGAGAGATGTTGCCAGTTTCGAAAGAGNTCAAAGACTATAGGAAGAGTCGATGTGACGACCACACTAGTGTAGAAGGAGAGATGTTGCCAGTTTCGAAAGAGACGTATAGGTCCTAAGGTAACTACTAACCTTAGATTTGGCAATGTCATCTATGTAGTAAGAATTGACGAAGGGTCAAATATATCTGTTGTAGGACCCGAATTTTTACGAAAAATAAAGGCCTGTGTTCATAATCAGTACACAGTGCCATCTTTGTTTGTAACTACCGCTTCAGGTAGAATTACATTGTCAAAATATGTAGAAATAGTTTTCACATATGAAGAGAGGAAGCAAATTTGGGGCTTTTACATAATGCCTGGACTTCCTGAACCCCTTTTATTAGGTACAGATTGGACCACAAGATCTTCTGTGCTGCCGAGGGAACAGGAGAAGAGGGTGAAAAAATCAGAAAAAGGACAAGTGGATAATCTCTGTGATATCCCAGTTAAAAATTCACAAAATCCCAGTCTCTGTGACGGGATACGTAAAAATTCACAGCGGCAGGCCGCCGGAGCCAGCCAAAGTGAAAAGTTACCTGCGGTTAGCATCTGTTGCAACCAAAGTAACTTTAAAAACAATCTTGGTGATTGTGATGAACTTCTGTCAACTAATTTTGAAATTGGTGAACAGAAGAGTAGGAAACACAAGTGTTCGTTGGATAACACTGTGCGTATTCCTGCGAGACAGGCTGTGAGGGTCAGATTTAGGACACCTGACGTAGTCTCCGGCTCTGTGATTTTGTATCCAAATAGGCGATTACAGTTTGCGAAAAACGCAATTCAGCCCTATGTTTATGCTGTCATTGTTGATCATGTGACAGATGTAAGGGTTACCAATAGTAGTAAAATCCCAGTAACTTTAGCTAAAAATACAACTTTGGCAACAGTGCAGCCGTGCCCTGAAAAAGCCAATGTATTTTTGCTAAATGAAGGAAACTCAACTTCTAAAGAGAACTGTCGAGGTTCTCTGGTCAAGGAGGCCGAACAGAAGTTAGGAGTAATCCTTGGAGAGAATCTGACTCTGTATGAACAGACAGAAATTCTCAAATTGGTTGAAGTATTTTCTGATGTCTTTGTGACAGATGAAAAACAGGTTGGTAAGAATAACTTGTTTAAACATAAAATCGAGACGGGTGATCAGTTACCGATAAGACTGCATCCCTATCGCGCATCATTTGTTGAGCGCGGTAAAATTAAAGAAAAAGTTAATGAACTTTTGGAAGCTGGCATTGTAGAGGAATCTGTTTCCCCGTGGGCTGCTCCTGTGGTATTAGTTCCCAAGAAAGGAGGAGGACATCGCTTGTGCATTGACTATAGAAAACTCAATGCAGCGACTAAGAAAAATGCCTATCCGCTTCCGAGAATTGATGATTCTCTAGATAAATTTGGTAATGCCAAGTACTTTACAGTACTGGATCTTATCTCTGGCTTCTATCAGATAGAAGTTGATGAGAAAGATCAAGAGAAAACGGCTTTCATTACGCCGGATGGGCTTTACCAATTTAAGAGATTACCGATGGGCTTATGTAACGCGCCATCTAGTTTTCAGTATCTTATGGATGTGATACTGTCAAGTCTAAAATGGACTATGGTCCTGGTATATTTAGATGACTTGATAGTATTTGCGAAATCCTTTAAAGAACACCAATTTAGGCTGAGATCTGTTCTCGAGTGCCTTAAAAATGCAAATTTGACTTTGAAAGCAAGCAACTGTCGATTTGCTGCNTATGTAACGCGCCATCTAGTTTTCAGTATCTTATGGATGTGATACTGTCAAGTCTAAAATGGACTATGGTCCTGGTATATTTAGATGACTTGATAGTATTTGCGAAATCCTTTAAAGAACACNTCTAAAATGGACTATGGTCCTGGTATATTTAGATGACTTGATAGTATTTGCGAAATCCTTTAAAGAACACCAATATTGGCTGAGATCTGTTCTCGAGTGCCTTAAAAATGCAAATTTGACTTTGAAAGCAAGCAACTGTCGATTTGCTGCATTAAAGATCGAATATTTGGGTCATGTAATATCCAGTAAAGGAGTAGAAGTTGACCAAGGAAAAGTAGCTGCTGTCGCTAAATTTCCTAAGCCAACAACTCTAACGCACATTAGGTCTTTTGTGAACATGAGCGGATATTATAGAAGATTTGTAAAAGATTTCGCAAAATTGCTATGCCTCTCAATCAGTTATTGAGAAAGGATCAACCCTTTTTATGGGGTGATGAACAGCAAGAATCTTTTGATAAATTAAAACTCGTTCTAATCACTAGTCCTGTGTTAGCGTTTCCAATGGATAATGCGGAAACAGAAATACACTGTGACAGTAGTGGTTATGGGCTTGGAGCTACACTTGTACAGATACAAGATGGCAAGCCACGAGTAATAGCCTATGCTAGTAGGTCTATGACTGACGTAGAAAAAAGATATACCGCTAGTGAGCAAGAATGCTTAGCAGTAGTCTACGCAGTTCAAAAATTTAGGCCTTACATTTATGGTATACACTATACAGTGTATACGGACCATCATTCGTTCAAATGGTTGTTTTTGGTTAAGGACCCACACGGTCGACTAGCAAGGTGGTCTTTTGCTTTGCAGATGCAGGATATGACTATCCAGCATCGTCCAGGCAAAATAGCCAATGACGTAGACACCTTAAGTCGATTTCTTGTGGATCCACCTGAGTCAATGGATTCAGCCAATGTTTTAGTTTTAGATGGTATTGATCTAAAACAAAAACAGTTAGAAGACCCATCTGTGGGGAGAATCCTGAGGTATGTAGAGAAAGCCGAAAGAAGCTCCTTTGTCGAAGATTCAAATCGACAAATACATATCCCTCATATTGAAGACTATAGCGTACAAAATGGCATCTTGTACATAGCTAATTTTGAACCTGAAGGTAGGTCTTGGAGATTAGTTCTCCCCACGGGACTTAGAAAAGAAGTCTTAGAACGTATCCATGCTAATGAATTTGGAGGTCATTTAGGAATGACTAGGACTTGGATAACTGTCAGAACACGATTCTACTGGAGGAGTATTTATAANGGTGGTCTTTTGCTTTGCAGATGCAGGATATGACTATCCAGCATCGTCCAGGCAAAATAGCCAATGACGTAGACACCTTAAGTCGATTTCTTGTGGATCCACCTTAGTCAATGGATTCAGCTAATGTTTTAGTTTTAGATGGTATTGATCTAAAACAAAAACAGTTAGAAGACCCATCTGTGGGGAGAATCCTGAGGTATGTAGAGAAAGCCGAAAGAAGCTCCTTTGTCGAAGATTCAAATCGACAAATACATATCCCTCATATTGAAGACTATAGCGTACAAAATGGCATCTTGTACATAGCTAATTTTGAACCTGAAGGTAGGTCTTGGAGATTAGTTCTCCCCACGGGACTTAGAAAAGAAGTCTTAGAACGTATCCATGCTAATGAATTTGGAGGTCATTTAGGAATGACTAGGACTTGGATAACTGTCAGAACACGATTCTACTGGAGGAGTATTTATAAAGATACTCGTAGATTTGTTCTTAGCTGTCCAAAATGCCAAATTCATAGAGTACGGAGAAGCCCAGGTCAAGGCCTGATGCAAGACTTCGAAGAAGTCAGTTTACCATATGAGAGAGTAGGAACTGACTTCATTGATCCTTTTGTAACTTCTCAGAACTGTAATAAGTATGCTTTGGTTTTCATTGACCATTTTAGTCGCTATGTGGAGACTGAGGCAGTTCCAGCTGCCACGNGTAATAAGTATGCTTTGGTTTTCATTGACCATTTTAGTCGCTATGTGGAGACTGAGGCAGTTCCAGCTGCCACGGCTGAAAGTGTTGTACAAGCCATTCTTTTGAGACACTCAATGCCCAAAGAGTTTGTGGTTGATCAAGGCCGTCAGTTTATTTCTAAGATTGTGAAGGAAGCAAGCGAGAAATCTAGGTATAAGTTACGTTTCACGGCACCTTATCACCCACAGAGCAATGGNAGCAAGCGAGAAATCTAGGTATAAGTTACGTTTCACGGCACCTTATCACCCACAGAGCAATGGTATTACTGAGACATGTAATCAAACTCTCAAGAAAATCATTGCTAAATTTGTAAAAACAGATCACACTGATTGGGACGAATGTTTANGATGTAATCAAACTCTCAAGAAAATCATTGCTAAATTTGTAAAAACAGATCACACTGATTGGGACGAATGTTTAGCTTCGGCGACATTTGCATATAATGGTACCCAAAACGAGTCTGCTGCGTTTAGTCCATTTTACTTAGTGTATGGACGCGAACCTAGGCTACTAATAGATCTACATCTACCGTTGAGAACTGATTTCGAAATAGAAAGACAGTTTCCAAAAGATTTAGAGGTAGGTAGATATCGAGCCAAACGTAATTCCCGAAAGGCTCATGATAAATCAAAAGTCAGGTTCGATAAAAAGAGAGTTCCCACTAACTTTTCCGTTGGCGAAAAGGTGCTTAGGATAATAACGTAAGGAAAAAGGGACTTACTCAGGCATTTTTAGCACAGAAAACTGGCCCTTATGAAGTTATAGGCCAGGTAGGTAGTGTAGATTATAAAATCAGGCTAATAGATGCGAGAAGGAAGAGACATATTGTTGTCCATGTGAACGATTTGGNCGAACCTAGGCTACTAATAGATCTACATCTACCGTTGAGAACTGATTTCGAAATAGAAAGACAGTTTCCAAAAGGTTTAGAGGTAGGTAGATATCGAGCCAAACGTAATTCACGAAAGGCTCATGATAAATCAAAAGTTAGGTTCGATAAAAAGAGAGTTCCCACTAACTTTCCCGTTGGCGAAAAGGTGCTTAGGATAATAACGTAAGGAAAAAGGGACTTACTCAGGCATTTTTAGTACAGAAAACTGGCCCTTATGAAGTTATAGGCCAGGTAGGGAGTGTAGATTATAAAATCAGGCTAATAGATGCGAGAAGGAAGAGACATATTGTTGTCCATGTGAACGATTTGGTAAGGTACCATCGTTCATTCGAAAGTAGTTCAGTTCACTCAGTGTCCGGATTCACCCAAACCGGCAGGGGGAAACCACGGACTGAATATTCGTCTTCCTCATCTATTGATGAAATTTCACTTGTTAAAATAACAAGCAATTTGTCTAGTCCAATGATTAGTTAAAATTATTTGTCGGACCGTCATAATTCAGTTAAGACTCCTGGACAAATAAATATTCTGTTGACCAATCATGAAAGTGACGCTTCCAGCGAGCCCAGGGAGATAATGAAAAGGCTGGTCGGTAAAGCTAAAGTCGCCACACCAAAAGCCAGTCCGCTTTCAAGAACCCTCCGTCGCTCTACAAGGACAAGGAAGCCAACGCGCAGATATTCTCCAGACTCTCAGTGATATGGAAGGTAAGCGTATTTTTTTTATTAGTTATGAAACATTCATGTTATGTGTTATATGAAGCCACGGCTATAAGTTAGCAGTGGTCGGGAAATGTGTTTTCCTTTAATTTTCTTTTTTTAGGAGATGAAAACGGTCGAACCTCCACGGGCAGTGGCCACGGCCAATGGTCGAGTTTCCACGGGCAGTGGACACAGCCAAAGTCAATTCTCTACCGGGAGTGGAGACAACCATGGTCAAGCCTCCACGGGCAGTGGAGATAGCCATGGTCCATAGTCGAGCCAGTGGAGAAGGGTGACTTAGATGCCTACCAGGACAAGTCAACCCCCCCCCCCTATCAGCGAACTCATCTTATCCCCAATAATAAACAATGAGGACATTGTTTTGTTGTAGGAGGGAGTAATGTGACAGAGATAGTTTTTGTATTATTATGTTAGTGATTATGTTAATTTATAATTTTTTGTTATTGTTTGTTATGTGTTTATTTTAGTTCATTTAATTATGTTAATGAATAGGATTATCTCGGGAAGGAAATTATTTTTATTTTTTTATTATGTTTATTAGTTGTATTATTATAGTTGTATTTTTAACTTTTCCAAGAGAAGTTTGTGTTATTAATTTACATTTATTCTTATTATTTAAGTTAAATTTAACCCAAGTTGGGGTTGCTAAAAGTCCGCACTATGACTTATAAAGCGCTACAATTTTGTTCAAGGTATTCAGTAATATTCAGTATTTTAGTAGAGTTCCATCAGAGCTCAGTTTTGTACAATACTAAAAGGTTTTTTTAAGACAATAAATACTTGAAAATTAAAAGTGCATTTTCTGGTAGAACTTTATTGTTTTAAGAAATCCGAAAAGTTACAGTTACCATTTGTTTTAGGTAAAATTCTGTTATAAGTTAGCAGAATTGTAACATTATTTAAAAAATTTAAATTCAGTAAATCAAATTTACCACACTCAATTGTTGAAATGTTAAGTGTGAAAAGTAAAAGTTTTCTTCTATGTTTCTTGCAGCATCGATCATAGGACACCTTAATATAATTTATCGTCTGGTTTTTAAGTCGTCGTACAGTTTTTTCTTTTAACTTTTTACTCTGCTGCCGTTTATTTATGCTCACACACAAGAACCACCAAGTGAGACATATATGAGCAAATTTGTTCCTGTCAGTTTTTAAAACTGAAACAGAGTGACCTAGGTAAAACAGATTTGACTTATTTGTAAAATACCCATCACACGAATTCGTGTAAGTAATTTTTCAATCGATCGGAAATTTAGCATAGATTGATATAATATCCAATTTTAGCGGTCAGGTCAAATTTTGCAAAAAATTTGTGAATTTGTGTTCTTTCTTTTCACTTACTCAATGGTACGGGTCTGCATTTTAGTAAAGCATACGTCAGCTAATCCTGTCTAAATTACATATCGGACATCCATTGTTGGTACTTAGGTCAACTTTTACGGAAAATTTTGAAGATTTATAGTGAATTATTCTATTTAATACATATGAATAACCAGATTGTATCTACAAAAATCTACAAAAATTAAGGGCGAAAAAATCATGATGTCCGTGAGAGTATCCAAAATGAATACTATGTAAAAAATAAATTGATTGAATGTAATCCAACTTAACTGTCAACATAAAATGTATATCCACTTTTTCAATCGTTATCGAAATCCATTGGAATCCTGTATATTCAATACTTACGATTATTATAACAGGCACTTTCGGTGTATAATTGATTGCTAAGTTTATAAAAGTCATAGATTTTTAAAGGGCAACAGCTACGTCACTTTGATTGTCACTCGACCACACTCACAGCTTATAAAGTATATAAAATTTATAGAAACTTATAGTTTAGTTATTTTTTAAACTTTGTAAAGTTTATAAAGTGTATAAAATTTAACTGGATGACAGGTACAGTTGACATCACCTTGAATAATTTATGATGTGATGATCAATAATAAAATTTATGTGAGTTATAAAACACATTTACAAACAGCAGCAAAGCTTCTGAATTGATATTTTTTGAAAATTTCTAGCTGTCACAAAAAAAGAATTTACATTACATAAGGTTGTAGAATCAAAACTGAAACTGGTCTGATTAAGATTTATGAGAAAGTTTTAAAATTATATAAATTTCATAGACTTCCATGACGAGTATAAACGCTGAGGGAACAGGAGTTCCCTCCCCTCGTCCTCATCATCCCGCTCCTAAGTTGCTGTGTCCCTCATCTCAAGAGACAGCAGCAGGAATAACAACAACATACCATCACCTTAATCCCTTTCATTTCTAATATTAAAGTAAAGTCCCTCCCTAGGCTAGGTTTTTCTTAAAACTATTATTATTATTACTTACTACTATTTATATAAATTTTATATATGCTATAGGGAGCGTTGTCAAAAGACAACGCTCAGATAACTTCTAACAAGAGTAAAGGAAACAAGTCTTCTGCTTTCCTCCATTTTGAAATTTATTTTATTTAATTTATTTTTCATTAATTTAAATTAAAATTAATTATTAAATTGTTGATTGGTCACCTGGTGACCTCGGTGACCTTCCTTCACAGGACATCCACATCCTCATCTTCATCCTTCATCCTCCCAAGGACCTTCTAAGGATCCACCAAAGGACCTCAAACCCGAACACCTGGCGATCATTGGAGAATTAGGTCACCAGTCACCACCATCAATCATCATTGGTAAAAATTAAAAATACAAATTAAAAATTTAAATAATAATAATAGGCAAAGTCAGCCATAAGTTTAGCCTGAAAAGGCATAATTAGAAATTTATTTTTTAAAGCAGCAAAGCGTAAGGCAGTGCTGCCAAATTTTTTCTTAAAATTAAGGTCATAAGGTCAAAGATAAGCGCATAAATTTAAGTCGGGACTCTGCCCTATTAGTTTCGAGGCTTCTAATTGAGGCCGAAACTAGTAGGACAAGTCAAATTGAAGCCGAAAGGCTCAGAAATAAGCCGTGACATAGTCTCGTTGGTTTCAGGAGGCTTCAAAATTGAGGCCGAAACCAACGGGACGAGTCAAATAAGGCTCTAAGGGATAGACAAAGTCCCATTAGTTTCGTTAGGCTTCAAAATAGAGGCCGAAACTAATGAGACAAGTCTGAATTAATCCCAATTCGGCTTAAAATCATAAATATAAAAAGCGCGAGCAAGCAAAAGCAATCTGACCTTAGGCCACGCCCATTTTTATATTTATTAGCCAATAGGATTGGGCAATCGGTTTAAGCGCTTAAGAACAAATATACAACCTTAAATAAGGTCAAAAATATCAAAAATTACTAGGCTATTATGTAAATCAGGAAACTTTCGGGTTGATTTACAAAAGTTTGCCAAATATATATAAATTCATTATTCGGAAATTGGGTTTGATAAGGCTTTTGTGTAAATTTAGGCCTAACAGCCAATTTACACTAAGAAAACCAAAAATATAACCCAAATTTTGAATAATAAGTGTAAACAAAAGTCACGCCCACTTTTTCAACGGACCAATCACAGGTCGACTTTTCGGAAAAGTTACATTAAGGTGCGGACACACTTACTAGTCCCAAATATACAAAAAATTAGCGAAAAATCGCTTAAAATAACAACATTAAAAATAAAATAGTGCTATATTTTGAAAATTTTTTACAAAATATAAATTCTACCGTAATACCTCGCGTATTAGGTAAGATAATATAAACAAAAAAGTGTCATAATAAAAAATTGTGCAGTTATATGTGTAAAGCTACAGAAAGTAGAGTTTAGGAAAAATTTTAAAAAAGGGTAAAATTGTCGACAGGTCATGAAATTTTTTTTTTAATTAGTGAATAAGTCCTGTACACGTAAAACATGAAGAAATCTTCTATGTAAATAAGTGAGTTTACATTTCCTGCCAACACAATTTATTATATAATACACGGGTCACGCCAAAATTTTTCAAAATAATAGCAATACTCATGCCAAAAGTACCAAGTACTACTAATAAGAAAATAAATAAGTCTATAAATTCTGCAAAAGCAGAAACAGACTTGAACAAGACTAGACATAAATTAGCGACGGAACCTGTTCCATTTCAAACACGAACCAGAAGTAGGAACAGCTTTTCGTCAGTATCCTCAATAAATTCAGAAAATTGGAAAACCCAAGTGTTCATTCTGGAGAAGAGGATAGGTTTGATTTGTGAAATCAAGCAAGTAATCAACACCTCTTCACCGTTGATCTCAGTCCTTATGCCTCTGGCAGCGCAGGACAAGATGAAAACGGTGGAGAAGGGGTTCAGATAAAAATATCAGAAACTAAACAATCCCTAAAAGTTCCAAAATCAACCCACAGGTCTACACCTCAAGGAATGGGACTTGTGGTAAATTCGCAAAGCGAAAGCAATACGAATCAATCAAGTCAAGCAGGTTTAAATAATGAAAACCAAACTATACAAATTATACAAGACCAAATGGCATAAATGCAAATAACATTTCAAAATTCTATGCAATTAAAGCAAAAACAAATGGAAGAGCAACAAGCTCAATTTTTTCAACAAATGCAAGTTTTTGTTACAAATCAAATGCAGACAAATGCACAATTACAAAATCCACCACAAACCCAATCACAAATATATAAACCAATACAAGTACCAACTAGCTCACAAGCTACATCGCAAATACCAATCGATTCTATTAACTTATTGGCTAACGCCATTCAAAATATCAAAGTTACTGCTGTTACACCTACGGTTTCGATTCCTAGATTCAAACCTAAGCAGTCATCTGCCTTTGCCTACCTTGCAGAAGTAGAGATATTTCAGAGCACAAGGCCACAGTGAAGATCAGTTCCTAGATCTAGTAAATTCTATTTTACCACAAGATGCCAAAGCCTGGTTTGAAAATCATCAAACGGATTTTGACACTTGGGAAGAATTTAGGAACGGATTCGCGCAAAGATACGATAGTTGCATGGATGTAAATGAAAACTACTATACAATAGAGAACAAAAGTTAACAGAATCAATTGAGTTTTTCATATATGATATGGTTCGTTGTGCTAAACAGTGCAACCCAAATGAGAGTACTGAAGATTCAGTACAAAGAGCTAGACTTTCTCTCCATCCGTCACTAAGAACCCACCTCGGTACTATAATTTATAGAACACCTGAAGAATTTTTTGAAGCCTCAAGAGTGGTTCATCAGTGCATAATGGCGGAAGATAAATTCAATGGACGCCAGTCCAAACTCCCGCCACTTACTAATAACGACCGCCAAAGTGGAAATAACTTACAAAAGCCCCCTCTAAAATAAATAATAGTCGCCATGACAAATCGCAAGAACTGTCTCGGACAAATAATAACTTCCGAGGATTTAATTCATATAGAGGATATTATCCTGGTCGTTCACAGTTCCATAGAGGGAACGGACATCAAAATTATAATAACCAATCAAATAGCTACCAATCTTATCAAGACCCACAATATCGGAATAACTATAGGTCACAAACCTTCCGAAATAGTAATTACCGGCACGACCGAACAAACACGGTAGATTCTCGTCAAGGAATTGACCAGAACGGCCCAGGAAACTCATCAGGGTTGGGTCATACTGGTCAAAACCAATTTAGAGGATCCAATCGTGGAAACTGGTCAAGCCGTGGAGGTAATGATAACAGAGTTAGATTCGAGCCGCAAAGACCACAATATAGAACCCCAAAAGTTTCTGGTTCGCTGATTCGACCAACTCAGTGTATGAAATGTAGAGGCTTTGGTCACCAACCTAATCACTGTACAACACAATCAGGACTAGCAATGACTGCCTTCTACCCGGAACAGTTAGAATCACAAAATAAATCAGAACAGCGGAAAAAACAAAGTTATAAACCAAAACCAGATCATAATAATTATTATGACGTTGATAACTCAGATTTAAACAAAGAAGGGACAATTCGGAAAAGAACCCACCAAATTGTTCCCAAACCGTACGAGAAAAATGCTTCGGGGTTCCAACAATTTCTCTAAACATTCAAACCTATAAGTGCACCTCATTATTAGACTCAGGTCTCATAATAATGAGTAAGTTGCACTTACTCATTAGTTGAACATAATTTAATTCAAAAATTGAATGTCGTTATAAAACCTATAAAACAAATTGTTCTTTCAGCAATCAATAATATTAAAAAAAGCCCAATCGGCAAACTTTTATTAACCATAGAAATAGGAAATAGACAAATTGATCACGAATTTTTAATCGTAAATCAATTGCCATTCCCGTGTGTCATCGGTTCAGACATAATATGTCAACAAGGCATAGTCGCAGATCAACGAGGGTGTAAATACTGGTTTCGAAATGAACCAAGAGTCAAGTTCAATTTACTGACTTCGACTAAATATAATCCTATAATGCTGTCCTCTACGATTCAGAAGGTCAGTGTCTGTAGATCCTTAGGATCTGGCATTGACCTGACGAATAAATTGGACAACAAAGACAATTTAAACATTCCTTCAAATCAGATCCAAATCAGGTCAAAGTGCAAGAAATTTTGGATAAATTTCCAACAGTTTCTCGTAGTGATGGGACGTACGGGAGAACTACCATCACTATGCATGAGATTGAAGCGGAAAGAAAACCACCCTGTGTCAAACCATACCGTTGTTCCCCTATAATAAACGCTGAAATAAATCGACAAGTTCAAGAACTTTTGAAAAATAGTATGTGTCGCCAGTCCAGATCGCCATACGCTGCTCCTGTCGTTATGGATAAAAAAGAAAACGGCAAATGGCGTATGTGTTTTAATTATATCAAATTAAACGATCAAACAATAACCAATTCCGCACCAATGGGAAGTACTCACAACATGCTACGGCATATCCCATCTGGTTATTGGTATTCGGTTATTGATTTACAGTCTGGATTTTGGCAAATTCCGTTACACCCGGATAGCATAAAAAAATCAGCATTTATTACACAAGATGGACATTATGAAATGTTAGTGATGCCTTTCGGATTGAAAAACGCTCCGAAAACTTTTCAATATCTGATGAATACAGTCCTTCAAGGATTGGATTCATTCAGTAGAGTATATATGGATGATACAATCATCTTTTCGAGAACGTTAAAAGAACACTTACAACATATAGAAATTGTTCTAGACCGTCTTAGAACGGCAAACCTTACTATTAATACAGAAAAATCGTCTTTCGCTAAACGAGAAGTAAAATTTTTAGGACATATTGCTTCCCAAGAAGGACTTAAAAAAGATCCTGAAAAAATTAAAGCCATACAAGAATTCCCTAGACCTACCGATAAAAAAGAATCATGAGATTCAACGGTATGTGCCAGTGGTATTCTAGCTTTATCCGTCATTACGTTTGTAAAATGGAACCTCTGTTCAAGTTACTTCGTAAGGAAAATAAATTTATATGGTTACAAGATCAGGAAAATGCTTTTGAACAATTAAAACGAGACATTTGTGAGAGTGTAGTGTTACAAAATATTGATTACTCTCAACCCTTACTCATGAAATGTGATGCCAGTGAATATGGTTTAGGTGCTGTTTTCTGCCAAAATATAGAGGGATTAGAACTCCCTATCATGTTTGCTAGCAAGACTCACAAACAATCAGAGAGATCTGCACACATATATGAAAACGAGATATACGCAATAATTTTTGGTTATAAAAAGTTCGCTGAATTTATCCGACACCATGAATTTACAATTCAAACGGATAATAGAGCTGTGAGTTACTTGAAAAAGATGAAAGGAATGAAGGAAAAATTGAATATTTGGGCTCAACAAATAGATTCATGGAATGCCAATATCATTTTTCGTCCTGGTGCAGAGAACGTGGTTGCGGACGCTCTATCACGAGCTCCAATTCCTATCCAACCAGATGATATTGATATGGAAGATGATCATGATATCCAGTATGTTCCCGTGGCAGCCCTTACCTTTGCAACTCCATCTTTGAGAGATATAGCTCACGAACAAGCTTTCGATAATAAACTTAGTCAAATCATTAGCCTCTTGAGAAGTGGTCCAACGGGTGTACAACCGAAATACTATATTCTTCAAGACGGAGTTTTGATGAGACTTATAAAACCATTTGACAAATTAGATAACTCGAACGAAGACCCTTCGGGTCATCGAGGAACTCTATGTCAAAAGTGTTTGGGTATAGGTGCAGTATACACAACTACCAACACTCATACCAATCTACAATGCACGTGCATAAAACTAAGACTGATTCCGGTACCAGTCATTCCCCAATCAATGAAAAGTGAAATTTTTCAGAGAAAATCAAAATTAGATGTTTTTGGCAAAATATGAACAAAGACATCAGAGAATATGTGCACAGTTGTGTCACTTGTCAAAAAGTGAACCCAACCAATCAATTACCGTACAGATTATTACAGATTATATCTCCACCATCAAAGGTGTTTGAGACTCTACGTATAGACCTCATGGGTCTCTTTCCAGCCAGTTTAGGCGGAAGATTAAATAAACACTTGCTAGTGGTCATCGATGAGTTATCAAAATGGTTTGAGTTATTTCCCATGAGAACGGCCACAGCTAAGAAAATTAAAGAAATTGTAGAAAGTCAAATTTTTTGTCGATTTGGCAATCNTTATTTCCCATGAGAACGGCCACAGCTAAGAAAATAAAAGAAATTATGGAAAGTCAAATTTTTTGTCGATTTGGCACTCCAAAAAGAATTGTTAGTGATAACGGTACCCAGTTTACATCAAATTATCTTAAAAATTTATGTAAAGACTGGAAAATTAATCACGCTTTTCTAAGTGCTTACCATCCTCAAACCAATCAATCAGAGACGGCAAATCGTAATTTGAAACAAATGCTACAAGCATTTGTAAATGATAATCATCACAGCTGGGATGAAAATTTACATCATTTTGCGTTAGCCTTAAGGACTTCAATTAACAGAGTTACTCAAGTAACACCGGCTATTCTCAATCTTGGTCGAGAAATTCCTCTACTTTTTGATAGAAATCTGCAAGACTCTCCCACAGATATTTTGTCTGCAGACTATAAAAAATTGAGTGAATTGCCAGCAAAATTACAAACAGTTATTGAATTTGTAAGAAATAATATAAACCAATCTCAACTAGAAACTAAAAGATACTATGACTTATCTCATAGAGACCACAATTTCAAACATGGAGACCTAGTTCTAATACAAAATCATACAATATCGAACCAAGAGGAAGGAATTATGTATAAGTTAAATCCTCGGTTTATTGGTCCATATGAGTTAGGAGAAGCTATAAGTCCAGTTTCTTTTAAAATTTTGTCTCTCCCAGACAAAAGTTGTATTGGAAACCGACACGTAAACCAATTAAAACCGTTCTACGAAAGACAACTGTCAAATACCATCCAGTTGGTACCAATAACTCCAACCGGAGGCGGAAACGACAATATTATCCCTACAAGAAGACTTAGACAAAATACTAGAGTGAATTACCGTTCCTTAGCAGATTACCAAACTAAATTGACGACAAATTTGAATACACCACTCGCGGGACCTTAGGTCTTTAGTGGTCTACATGATCTACATGCTTATTTCAAAAATTCCTAATCTAATTAATTCCTTATTTACCCTTCCTTATTCAATTAATCCTAGCTTTCGAATCTTTATTTAATATTTATTATTTAATTATTAGTATTACAATCATTATGTATTATAGTTATTCATAATCTTAAGTTCTTATTTCCTACTAAATTTTTTATTCCAATATCAGTTCATTTAATTATGTAATCGCTTTATAAGGACCACTCGCGGGGCCTTAGGTCTTTAGTGGTCCAATCCTGAAAAATTCCTCATCTTCATTTAGTGCAAAGTTAAAAATTAAAAATTTAAAAATTCTAATTTCTTTCTCAAGGTCATTCGGGTATAGTTGACTTCATTCATTTCACTTCCTCCATTCCTTCTGCCCCCTCAGGGAGGAGGAGGTCTTTCGAGCCGGGAATGTGAGGGAACAGGAGTTCCCTCCCCTCGTCCTCATCATCCCGTTCCTGTGTTGCTGTGTCCCTCATCTCAAGAGACAGCAGCAGGAATAACAACAACATACCATCACCTTAATCCCTTTCATTTCTAATATTAAAGTAAAGTCCCTCCCTAGGCTAGGTTTTTCTTAAAACTATTATTATTATTACTTACTACTATTTATATAAATTTTATATATGCTATAGGGAGCGTTGTCGAAAGACAACGCTCAGATAACTTCTAACAAGAGTAAAGGATACAAGTCTTCTGCTTTCCTCCATTTTGAAATTTATTTAATTTAATTTATTTTTCATTAATTTAAATTAAAATTAATTATTAAATTGTTGATTGGTCATCTGGTGACCTCGGTGACCTTCCTTCACAGGACATCCACATCCTCATCTTCATCCTTCATCCTCCCAAGGACCTTCTGAGGATCCACCAAAGGACCTCAAACCCCAACAACGCAAAGCATCTAATATAAAATAAAAACTAAAAAAAGAGAATACACATTGGTACAGTGTGTATATAAGAATGAAACCAAAAGAAAGGCAAAATAAATTTTCATAACTTATAAACCGAAAAGTCTTTAAAAAACGTTAACTGGATGGCCAAATTGAAATCCGGATATAATAAAATCTTTTTATAGTCATCTCTCTTTGGTATTATTTATAAATGAATTTCGCTGTATAATACATTTTATTAAGATATTGATTAGCTCTATATTTTTGTGACAAAACATAAAATATCCCGGACATTATGAAAGTTGCTTATAAAAATTTAATACGAGAAAACAATGTTAATATATACAATGCATTCCCATTTTAAAGCAATTAAATCCATCTGATATACCCTTTACTTGAAGCTTTAAAGTTTAGGACACCCTAAACTTTAACTTAGGACACCCTTAGGACAGTATATTTTNTAAAAATTTAATACGAGAAAACAATGTTAATATATACAATGCATTCCCATTTTAAAGCAATTAAATCCATCTGATATACCCTTTACTTGAAGCTTTAAAGTTTAGGACACCCTGCAGTATATTTCAACTTTATTTAGTTTAAAATTGTGGTGAGATATTTGTATAACTTGTATTTAATTTTTAAATTTTGAGTTACCTTTAACGAACTTAAGGTGGTTAAAATACACCCAAACTGTTTTGCACCACTTTTCACAAATTTTATGCAAAGCAGATAAATGGTAGCCAATACACAAAAGCGGAATAACATAAAAAACCGGTGTAGACTTAGCCAAAATATTGATTTATTTTAAATTTAAAAATAAGTAGAATATTTAATATGAACGAACAACAAACATCTTGCTGTATGACTCTAACCAAGTGTGTTTTAATTTTTTAATTATTACTTTTCCTAAGTTCATTTACGCGAAAAAAACTTTTGAATGGGTTAAAGATTTTGGATATCCTTGCATATTTAAAAATACAGTGAATATTGCCGGTAAAACTTATGCGAAATAAAACAAACAGATTGACCACCCTGTTTAAGTAGAAACAATATACAAGTTTAGAATTGTCAGGTCTAATGATTTTTTTTAACAAAACCAAAAACATGTAACTATGTCAGTCTTTGGTAAAAAAAAAGCTAAAATAAATTAAAATATTATTGTAGAAACAANAAGTAGAATATTTAATATGAACGAACAACAAACATCTTGCTGTATGACTCTAACCAAGTGTGTTTTAATTTTTTAATTATTACTTTTCCTAAGTTCATTTACGCGAAAAAAACTTTTAAATGGGTTAAAGATTTTGGATATCCTTGCATATTTAAAAATACAGTGAATATTGCCGGTAAAACTTATGCGAAATAAAACAAATAGATTGACCACCCTGTTTAAGTAGAAACAATATACAAGTTTAGAATTGTCAGATCTAATGATTTTTTTTAACAAAACCAAAAACATGTAACTATGTCAGTCTTTGGTAAAAAAAAAGCTAAAATAAATTAAAATATTAGTGTAGAAACAAAATGATTGATCATTCAAGAATGTATTCTATCTCTTATATGGGTTCCATATCTATAAACATACAGAGTCCCAGAAGAACAAGATAAATGNAAAGAATGTATTCTATCTCTTATATGGGTTCCATATCTATAAACATACAGAGTCCCAGAAGAACAAGATAAATGAAAACGAAAAAACCCAGGAAATTATGCTAGTATCTAAGTAAATATAGAGTAATGCGCCAAATATCGATCGTTTATTTGTCTTGGCTGTCTGAGACTCTGTATTAAAATTGATATTGCATGTGGAACTTTAATTCTATCAAACATGTTCAGCGTGGTAATTTGTTTAACTTTTGTAGATTTTTTCTTGGCGTGATAGAAATTTGTAAATTATCTTCCTTGCATGACAAAAATTAAATTAAAAGGTTAGAAGCTCACAAACTTGACAACTTTTTCGGATTTTGTTCAGATAAAGACGGATTTACATTCCTATCATCATGTTCACGGCATTGATATACAGCACACTTCTGCTAGTGCTAACTGGCGTAACTAATTTTCAGCTACTCATCCCTAGCTCTAGCAACATCAAATTAGATCACTTCCTAACGCACACAAAAGATTGTTGGACGAACGTAATATTTTACTCAAAATTGGACTTTCCATCACCAGCTGTCCCAATTGTAGTCTCGACACCAAATCATGTGTATCCTTTGAGTTTTTTTTGTAACAGTAGAGAAATAAATAGACCCAGTTATGTTTGTCTCAGTCAAATAATCAAAATTAACTATAGTATAAAGCACCTGCTCTGTGTCGATGTAATATTGGTTGGTGCAGGTAAGAAGCAACAAATGGAACCTGCTTATTGGTACCTATTAAAATACTGGGTGGCTGATAAAAATTATATAACCTCATTGCGGGTCCTGAACATTGCAAGGTTTCCATCAAGTATTCAACTCATGATAATATTTTTGACAGAAAATAATCCTAATTCTAAACCGAATTCTATGTCGTTGGAAAAATATCACAAAGATTACAATATTTTCTTGTCAGTCCCATTCACTTTAATTTATATCATAGATTACGAGTCAACATTCAACACAGAATCCAAATTGAATATTTACTTTTGCTATCCAAAACATCTCAAAATTTCACCAGTTCAACTAATAATTATAACCCCTAAATGTGTACTAGATCGGAAGACTTTAATTAATTATCAAATACAATTTGTTCGGAATACCATTTCTTTGAGACTCATTCTAAGAGAAGAAACACCTGGGACAAATAATAATCAATTAGCTCTTGGAAATTTTATGGCAAAATATTTTAATACTACTCAACCACATTATTCAAAATACTACGACAACTTAACTGAAACTTATGGAGTATTTGAGCCAGACAATCATGTTGTATTTCTTGATGCGCGAATAATTAACGATCCTAAGTCAGCCTCTACACATATTCATTTTTTACCGGTAAAGTATCATCGGGACATCATCGTCACTTGTGATGGACTACATAAGAATTTTGTTTTTCATGATTACCTCCAACCGTTTCATAAAATTGTATGGATTATCCTCATAACAACGTTCATATCGGCTATTATTTTTTTAACATTTATTTTTAAACTAAAAAAAGTCCAAGATTCACCAACATTTTTGCTTTATTCCTTTCTTGTTGAAGTTCCACTTAANATTTTTAAACTAAAAAAAGTCCAAGATTCACCAACATTTTTGCTTTATTCCTTTCTTGTTGAAGTTCCACTTAATCTTTCTACCAATTTGCTTCAATTCCCAAGCTTTAATGTATTTTTTGGAACATTTCTTTGGATGGCCTTGGTGATTACGGCTGGGTACAAAGCTGTGATTATAACTGAATTGGTCAAACCCTTGGAAGAAATTGGTCTAGAATCGCTTCAAGCTGCTGTAGGTCGAAATTATACATTACTATACAAACCATCTGGAGAAGCTGGAGAAATGCGCGACTTTTGTTGTAAGATTGGTAATGACGGACTTTCGTTAAAGGTAATTAAAATTGGTAAATATGACTATCTAATAGAAAAGACGAATGTCAACTCAACACCATACTTCCCATTATGTCGGGAGTCAATATTTAACTTTTACCGCTTACGGGAATCCCTTTGGAAAAATTTCTTATTCAATTCTAAATTTAATGAAACATATTACTACCAGATCAGTGAACATGGCGGAAAAAGAAATTTAAGAGCAGAAAAGTGGGTAACTAGGCGCGAGAAAATGTCAATTCATCTAACTCGACTTGCTGAACCTATACCATGTAATACTACCGTAAACGACGAAGTGTTCAAATGCAATTCAACCATGTATATCGCATTTGAGGATGAAATTGACGATATGATATTTGCCTCTAAGTACAGTATGTCGCTTAAGCGAGTCTATCNTATCGCATTTGAGGATGAAATTGACGATATGATATTTGCCTCTAAGTACAGTATGTCGCTTAAGCGAGTCTATCTCATCCCTGACACTATGAATGATGCACCCACAACTTTGATAGGTATCAATATTGTAAATATTCAATTTCAAGGGGATTTGTTAGCAAGAACTGGAAAAACATTTATCGAAGTAGGTTTAAATGCAAAAGTATTACTTGACGATGGATTTACCAAATTATTGAAACGAGTGAATAAAGTTAGGGAAGCACTTGGTGTTTTTCATGATCCGCTACTGGTTCCGAAACCATTGGATTTTAGCACAAGGATTAGTATAACTTTCATTGTATACATTATAAGTATTTTAATTTGTATTATTTCTATTATGTCGGAATTGATATTTTTTGGTTGTATGAGAATGTTTAATGTTTTGTATTACATTAAGACCACTATGTGATTAAAATTAAAATTGAGAAAATCAGTTTAAAGCGAATCTGGATATACAGAAACTTTTACTTATTGCCTTAGTCTTCAATATAAATGGACTTAGACTTAAAANGCCTTAGTCTTCAATATAAATGGACTTAGACTTAAAAAAGCGCCAGATTCACCAACATTTTTGATGTATTCCTTTTTTATTAAAGTTCCAATCCGTCTCTCTACAAATTTGCTTCAATTTCCAAGCTTTAAGGTATTTTTTGGAATATTCCTTTGAATGGTTTTAGCAATCACAGCTGGCTACAAATCTGTGATTATAACAGAACTGGTCAAACCACTGGAACACGATGGTATAGAATCGTTTAAAGCTGCTGTAAATTGAATCTATACATTACTATACAGCCCAGCTGCAAAATCTGGAGAACTACCCAAGTTTTGTTGTGAGAATGGTATTGACAGACTTTCGACAAGGATAGTAGAACGTGATAGATCTTTACGAATAGTAGAGAAACATCTCGACTCAACAGATTTGTGAGGAATATGTCATGATGCAATATTTTACAACTATCGCTTACAGGAAAGTTTTTGAGCAAGTCAGGTAAGCCTTTTAAATTTGAATGAGACATATTTATCCCAAATCAAAGATGATGCTGGAAGGCGAAATTTAAGAGCAGGAAGGTGACTAGTAGGCACCACAAAAAGTGAATTCATTTGAACCTATACCATGTGATAATACCGAAGAAGAATTAGTGTTCAAATGCAATTCAACCATGTATATTGCAATTAAAGATGAAATTGACGATATGATATTTGCTTCTAAGTACAGTATGTTGCTTAAACGCGTCTGCCGCATCCATGACACTGAAAGATATAGGCATAATTTTGATAGGAATAAATATTGTAAATATTCAATTTTAAGGGGATTTGGTAGCAAGAACTGGAAAAACATTAAATGCAAAAGTGATAGGTGACGAAAGGTTTTCTAAACTAAAGGATCGAGTAGAGAAAGTTAGGAAAATGCTTGGTACTTTTCATGATCCGTTATTGGTTCCAAAGTCATTGAATTTTGGAACCAGTATTAGTATATCTTTTCTTGTTTTCGTAATAAGTATTTTAA
>NIPM01000447.1:37854-84537 GCA_002738285.1 Holacanthella duospinosa | reverse complement strand
TCTTTGTTTTGATGTAGCCACAAAATTATAATTCCATCATTCTTTCTCAAAGTGGGGGAAATGACACTTGAATCAAATGGGAATCTCTGCTTCTATATATTTATTAACATTCTTTATTTTAGTTTCACAGTTTTACTAACTGAACAAATTTTTGTACAGTAAACAATTGAGAAGAGTTATTTTATAGTTAAGGATTTAAAGAAAAGTTTGGAGTGTTTGATTTCTGAAATCACAAAAAATTCAATTAAATGCTGATCAAGTCTCATCATTTAATGACGAAAATTAATAAGTAAATGTAGTATTTAATATTGTTGGCCTTAATTTGAGTGTTTTCAATAAATTTTGACAACTGAGGTTTAGCTAACATAATACTATAGCTTGAATTTAAAAAAATGTAGAAACTTGATACTGGTTTTCAATAATTTCCTTCCAGTCTCAAGCAAGCCAGGATGGTCAAGTGGATAGCGCGATTGATATTAAATCTCAATTCTTCAGAAAGTCTTAAGTTCGAATACTGGGAGGGACAAAAAGTAATAGTTCTTAGAGTGTGATTTTTTTTATTCCACTTCTGCATTACAACGCATTATAAACAAAATTTCTAAACAAGCCTTTCTTCCTAACACTTTCACCTAGAAAGGAGGACTGTTATTGTCACAACATTTCTTTCGCGGTTGCGCCTTTCTAGTGTGTTAGAAACAATATTCTGCCATAATTGTAAAAAGACGATTGTAAAAAACGTTGAATTCAATCCATATCTAATTTTTTAAGTCGGGCTAGCTCTAACAGCGTCAAATTAGATCACTTCCTAACGCACACAAAAAATTGTTGCACAAACGTAATATTTTACTCAAAATTGGACTTTCCTTGACCAGCTGTCCCAATTGTAGTCTCGACACCAAAAAATTTGTACCCTTTGAGTTTTTCTTGTAACAGTACAGAGATAAATAGACCCAGTTATGTTTGCCCTAGTCGAATAATCTAAATTAACTATAGTATAAAGCAGCTGGTCTGGGGCGATGTAATATTGTTTGGTGGAGGTAAGAAGCAACAAATGGAACCTGCTTATTGGTACCTACTAAAATACTGGGTGGCTGAAACTAATTATATAAGCACATTACGGATCCTCAACATTGCAAAGTTTCCATCAATTATTCAACTCATGATAATAATAGTCTGGATTCAATCGTAAAATGTTGAGTTATACTAAAAAACTTAAGGTTACTTAAAATACAGAGTCGTCCAAGCTATTTTATCTCGTTTTTAACCTAAATTTTTCTGAAACAGATAATAGCTAGCCATTACACAAACATAAAGTCAAGAATCCATTAAATAGTGATAGATTTATTTTGATATTGAAAAGAGTAGAAAAAGCAAGAGATTTGATAGAAATATTCCAAGATCCATTATTGATACAAAAACCATTGGATTTTGGTACAATGATTAGTATTACTTTCCTTGTATAGGTTATAAGTATTTTAATTTGTATTATTTCTATTATACTAGAATTAGTAACGTTTGGTATGATGAGAATGTCAAATTTTTAACATTACAATAATGAAACTACTGTGCGATTTAAAACATCGAATTCAGTCAATCATGTCACATATACTCAAATATTGGGAATTGTTTGATGTGAGCTCAAAGTTTGCTTATTTAGTACTTGCAGCATTGATGATAGGACACCCTGAATAATAATAAAAAAATTATAAATATTTTCTACTCAAAAGTTTTAAAATAATTATGAAAACTAGCGTATTTTTCGATTTAAGATAACAGTGATTAATTAAAGACCTATTAATTATTTTTGATTTGATTAAGTAATTTGATTTGTTATTTTTATAAAAAAAAATTACTTGGAGCTTCACAAGGTTAATTAAAGGTATATTGATAAACCAATGAAGAAGTAACAAAGAAAAATATAAAATTTTTAACAATACGTTAAACTTTTCTTCAACTGAAGTGAACAATGATCTGTAATATACCTGATGCTAGGACACGCGGTATATGTTAGATATCAAATACACACATTCTAAGTAACATTTTAAAATTGTTGTGAAAACTTGTGTATGTTTTTGATTTAAGGCAACAGTGAAAAAAGATTTCCGTTTTTTTAAACTTATTAGTGAAATCCTTGTTATACCTTGTTGAGTCGAGTTGAATTCATTTTCATAAATGATAGCTCTGAGAGCATGCGCATTAATAATTGTATGACCACATTGAAGTTGTGAAATTGCTTGATTCCCTGTAATTTGGGAACCAGGGAGAACACTAATAGGTATCCAATACACAAAAGTGGAATTAAAAAACCAATCTGTGAAAATTTAGTCAACAAGTACAATATTTTACTTGAACAAAACTTTTACTTTTATTTATAACAAAACTAAATGCAAGTAACTATGTCTTTCTTTGGGGCAAAAAAATCCTTTAAATTATTGATGTAAAAAACAAAATAATTGTTCCTACTTGGAAATATTCCCTGAATACTTTATAAATTATTTCGTTCCAATACCAATATGAATGCATTAAAATAGTCATTGCATGTGCCCCCTTAATTCTATTATTACATGTTAAGTGTGGCAATTTGTTTTATTTTTGTAAAGCTTCTCTTACATGGTGAAAAATTGTAAATTATCTTTCTTGCAAGGCATATATTAAATTAAGAAAAAACAACCACAGAAATTGAACAATTGTTTTAGATTTCGTCTAGATAAAGACGGACCTAACACTCCTATCACAATGTTCACGGTATTCACATATATCAGCATTTTAGTCGCGTTAATTGGCGAAGCAAATTGTCAGCTACTAAAATCAAGCTGTAACAACATCAAACTAAATCACTTCCTAGCGCACACAAAAATTGTTGGACGAACGTAACATTTCACTCAAAAGTAAACTTTCCTTCACCACCAGTCCCAATTGTAGTCTCAACACCAAATCATGTGTACCCTTTGAGTTTTTTTGTAACAATACAGAGATAAATAGACCACGTTATGTGTGTCTCAGTCGAATAATCGAAATTAACTATAGTATAAAGTAGTTGGTCTGCGTCGATGTAATATTGGTTGGTGCAAATAAAAAGCAACAAATGAAACCTGCTTATTGGTACCTATTAAAATACTGGGTAGATAATAATGATTATATTGTGACGGTTTAGCTTACCTTTTTCGCTAAACCGCTCACCTTTCTATCAGTCCGTCTTCAAAAAATTAATCAAAAACTTTCCTATTTTGAAAACAATTAATAAAAACGATGAAACTTTTAACTTAAAACTTTAAGTTAAAAAAAATAAAAGAAAAAAAAAAACTAAAACTGAAAATCTAACTTTCGAATTGGAGCTTCTCCCGCTCCAATTCCTCTCACCTATTTGGCCGACTACTGACCAACAATAACAAACCCTAACCGGCAAAAATTCTTCTAACTAAAAATTAACTCAAAAGCAACGATTATTGATTTTAGAATTTTTATTTTATTTTAACAATAAAAACGTTATTGTTACAAAAAAACTCCTCCGGTCCAAACCAACTGGACTTCCGCCTCACTAGTGAGAGGAATACCGGACGACTGATCCCTAAACACACAGAGACACCCATATTTATACTAAGAATCAGACATAAGTGCGAACCACAAAGTAACCATCACTAAGAAATAAAATCATAATAATAGAAAATTCTGTTTCATAATACCTAATTATGAATAAAAATCTTAACTATAGAATAAAAATAACAAATAAGCTGGAAATGTGTGCAAACTCTTATAAACTATTTTTGCATTCGTCACAATATACATAAATTACGGGTCGCTAACGTTGCCAACTTTCCATCAAGTATTCAACTCATGACAATATTTTCAACAGAAAATAATCCTTCTCTACCAACGTCTTTGTCGTTGGAAATATATCACAGAAATTACACTGTTTTCTTGTCAGTCCCATTCACTTTGATTTACATCATAGACTACAAGTCAACATTCAACACAGAATTCAAACTGAATATTTACTTTTGCCATCCAAGTCACCTCAAAATTTCACCAATTCAACAATTCATTATAACCCCTAAATTTGTACTACATAGAAAGACTTTAATTAATTATCAAATACAATTTGTACGGAATACCATTTCTTTGAGACTCATTCTAAGAGAAGAAACACCTGGGACAAATAATAATCAATTAGCACTTGGAAATTTAATCGCAAAATATTTTAATACTACTCAACTACATTATTCAAAATACTACGACAATATAACTGGACCTTGTGGAGTATATGAGCCAGGTCATCATGTTGTATATCTTGATGCACGAATAATCAAGGATGGTAAATCGAGATCTACACATATTCATTTTCTACCGGTAAAATATCATCGAGACATCATCGTCACTTGTGATGGGCTACATAAAAAGTTTGCTTTTCATGATTATCTCCAACCATTTCATAAAATTGTATGGATTATTCTCATAACAACGTTCATATCGGCGGTTATTTTTTTAACATTTATTTTTAAACTAAAAGAAGTCCAAGATTCACCAACATTTTTGCTTTATTCCTTTCTTGTTGAAGTTCCACTCAACCTTTCTACCAATTTGCTTCAATTCCCAAGCTTTAATGTATTTTTTGGAACATTTCTTTGGATGGCGTTGGTAATAACGGCTGGGTACAAAGCCGTTGTTGTAATTGAATTGGTCAAACCATTGGAAGAAGTTGGTCTAGAATCACTTCAATCTGCTGTAGATAGAAACTATACATTACTATACAAACCATCTGGAAAAGCTGAAAGAATTTGGGAGTTTTGTTGTAAGAATGGTAATAGCTTACATGCGACAAAAATACGTGAGTCTAATTCTGATTTTAGTGTAGCCACGGGGTTTAAAAAAACTCTACGTTTCAGAAACCCATACAATCGAAAATATCCATTGTCGGGATGCAATATTTCTTTCTTACCGCTTACCTGAATTTTCTTTGGGAAAATTGATACCCATTCAGGATACAGATGATCACTTGGAACAAATCGTATCTGAACATATGATAGAAACAAATCGGAAGAAAAGGCGTACCAAAATGGTAGTTGGTCTATCTCGACTTGCTGAACCTATATCATGTAATACAACCGTAGCAGAAGTACTATTCAAATGTAATTCGACTGTGTATATAGAAATTGACAATGAAATTGAGAGCATGATCTTTGCTGTACAGTACAGTACCCTGCGTCAACGCGTTTATCTCATATCTGATATTATGAATTATGCACCAACGGCCTTGATTGGTATAAACATTGTAAACATTCAATTTCAAGGGGATTTGTTAGCAAGAACTGGAAAAACATTTGTCGAAGTAGGTTTAAAAGCAAAAGTATTAGTTGACGATGGATTTTTCAAATTATTGAAACGAGTGAATAAAGTTAGAGAAGCACTTGGTGTTTTCATGATCCGCTATTGGTTCCGAAATCATTGGATTTTAGTCCAAAAATTAGTATTACTTTCATTGTATACATTATAAGTATTTTAATTTGTATTATTTCTATTATATCGGAATTGCTATTTTTTGGTAGTATGAGAATGTACTTTGTATTACATTAAGATCGCTATGTGATTAAAATTAAAATTGAGAAAATCAGTTTATATATGCTCAAATATTCTAAACTTATGTGTAAAATCAATTTTTTTTGTATCTTGATGTTTCGATGATATTATCTCACTGTGTATATAATCTCTATGAGGATCTCAAATACCATTTCCCAAATAACGCTCGGTATATGCGATACAAATAATACATATTTTAGATAGGAAAAAATTTAAAATGTTATGAAAACTTGCGTATTTATTTATTTAAGACAACGGTTGTGATAAAAGTTGATAATCGTAGACAAAAAAATTTGTACTAAGAGTTTATTAAAAGTAAAAGACCGAAAATGAGAACGAAGGAGAAATTCATACTCTGATTTGTAACAAAGTTGACTGCAGTATATATAAGAGTTCCTTATCCTAATCGGTTACTGATTTAGACGGTGAAGTGATGTGAGCCTTTTGTTCAAACAATACAAACTAGTCTAGTCTAGATAAATAGAAAGTTTAAATTTAAAATTAAAGGACGCTATGTGTCATGGGTCTTAAGGTCGACGATGACGTATTCCAACACCCTCCCTCAAACTCGACCTCTTAATGTCCAGATCTTGTGGTTACAAATGTACGCAGTCGTCCTCAGAATCCTTAGAATCATCAGAATCTGCAATGTCAATTAATTCAATTTCGTTTTCATTGTTGAGGCTATTTTGTCCATAGGTTACTTCTGAGTTTGGTTCATTGGAGGTGGTTTCACTTGCAACCTCTTCAGCCTTGTCTGTTGAAAGGTAATTTGGGGAATTTCATTTTGCAATGAGGAGTCCCTTTGACCATAGGACAATAGTCAGATCTAACTTCAATTCCTCGTCCTCAACTGAAAAATCCTGGATTCTTGTGAATTTTGGATAATCTTCTAGAAGGCGCGTTATTATAGGTTTTGCACTTTCAAGAATGTAAATAAATTGAAGTTCTTCCAAAATTTCAATCGATTTGTCAATAGTGTAGTGTAAAGTTTGTTGTAACCTTCTTCTAGAATTAGCCGAATAGCATTTTCCCGAATTAGTTTTACTTTCATATTTGGTTCCAATTCCAAAGTGCTGTCATTGTTCTCATTGTCAATTTCACTCTCCTGATAAATTGTGACCAATTTTTCGTTTGTGGTAAGATAGGGCGGTAATCCATCTCTCATCAATTCTTGAACCATTTCATCAGCCGCATAATCAAAAGATTCAAGTGCAATTGGGTATACTAAACTCGACAACTGATTTTCGAGTCTTTTTCTTTTTCTTTTTGTACCTGTGTCTTTATGTGATGAATAAGCCACTCCCATATAGTTCAAATAGTCCAATGGCAGTGGCTGACTGTATTTTCTGTTTCTCTTTAGGATGTTTTCTAGAGCAATTGGTAGGTGATGAGATAAAAATTCAGCAAATGTTTTTCGATTTTTGACTGATAGTAAGATGTGAAGAGAACGGTCTTCACCCACTTTTGCTTTGTATTTTGTTCCTTTGGGTATGTACATGAAATCACTTGGGCTTATTTGTGTATCAATACTTTGACCTTCAATTTTTACTTGTGATTGGGATGAATAATCTTCAATGGATGTATCTTCATGGTTTGAAATTTTCCAACGAGATTTTCCTTCTATTTGGAGGATGAATTTGTTACAACTTTCGTGAATTGATTCTTCTGTAGGAATTTTTTTCTTTGCATCCAGACAGACAATCCCTTTTGCTGGTGATCCTAGGAATTCCTGAATTGTGGCGTTGAGTCTCCATATGGGTTTGATGTACTTTTCCGGATTAAGGAAATGGATTGATTGTCCAAAAAACAAGTAATTCCAAACAGCAACTGGAATTGCTCTTCTTTTCTGGTTGTATTTTTGTTTAGTTCTGTCAAAAAAAGAAGATAGGTTTATATCATGTCCATACCTCAACACATTTTCTCTAAGTATGTCATCCAGCTTTTGAGTTGATATGAGCCATGGCCAGTAGTCAGCGTTGTTGCGTTTCATAATCAATGGTTTCTTTTGCCATATCTTTTCAAGGAACTGATTTGTAGATATTGGATGAGCCAGTCAACTAAAGATCTTCTTACCATAGGCTGAACTATCTTCTATAATATTGTGATCAAGTAGAAACTCTATAGATGGTTCTGGGGTTTTTGTTGTAATTGATGTGAAAGTATCAACCTCATTTAGTTCCTCCCTTTTTGTATTTTGTATCTGTTTTTCATTACTATGACTTGACGTTGAGGGCTCATTCTCTACTAGTTCTTGTTCTTCACTTGCTTTCTGGATTTTTACTCTTTCACTTTTAGCTTCTATTTGAACTTCAAGTGATAAAGGCTCGTTTTCTTGAATATTCTGGGGAAGGTGAGTTAACTTATCGGAGTCGATTGTGTTTGTGTACATCATGATCGGATTTTGGATGGTTCTGAATCGCATGATGTATTTTTGATCATGGAAGTATGCTTCTGGTCCAGACATTCTGTTTTCTTGAAAATACTTTGTCCCTTTCTGGTCACGAATTATTCTATATCCTTTCAAGGCCATTGTTCCTTCGGAGAACAGATTGACACAGTTTGGGATATAAACAACATTGCTGATGGTACATCGTTGCCACGTTGTTTTCATGAACGCCTCCAAATACACTGTTCCCACTCCGAGAGCATATACGATATTTTGATCTGCGAGGATTACTTTTAGGGGGTTATTAATCCTGTCCATTTTTGAGTCAAACTTTTGAGTGTTCCCTGTTACTATGAATGCATTGGCCGGTAGTTTCAAGGTAGGTGTCACAATGTTGAGAATTTCTCTTGGGTGCTCTGCACTCGGCCTTCCAATGACCCCTTTTCCCACAATTCAAGCAGTTTTTTCTTTTCTTTAATTGCTTTAGTTTGTCCTGTGAGTTGACAAAACCTTCTTGGCCAGTGGAATGACCGGAGTGAACTTTGTTCTGATATGCTGCCAATGGACTTACTTCTTTAGACACTTTGTTCTCCCGAAGTGATGACTCTAAATCTTCCTTCTTAAGTCTTGATAACAGTGCTGGCATTGTCTGCTTTGTCACATCGACGCTGTCCCATGCTTTCTTCAGTGCATCATGCTTGTCAGGAAGACTTGAGATTATCTTGATGATAATCATATCTTGGTCCACGTTAACCCCCATTTCTGTTTGATCCCTGGAAAGTTGTGCCATTTCCATGTACGCTGACACAAGGGTTTGTCCGGATTGAATTTTATAAGTTAAAAATGCAGATAGGGTTTGTTGTTTGTTAGTCACTGAGTCGTTGGAGTGGATGTTTCTTAAACAGTCAAACATTTCCTTTGATGATTTACAAGCATAGACATGGGTTGTGTTCAATGAATCCAGAGTTGTTACAATCAAGGAGTGTGCCTGGATGTCATTGTCGTCCCATATTTCACTGTTGGCTTCGGGTCTCTGCACTGATCCTTCGACAATAAGCCAGAGCTTCAAGGCTTTTAACAGTAATGCAATTTGAATCCTCCATTTGGAATAATTACTTTCATGTAGCCTCACTACCTGAGCTGAATCTACTTTTCTTCCTGCTAAACTCATTTTCTTAAATAATTGTCCTATTGATTGTATAAATGTTCTTTTGTCTAATTAACCAGGGCTCCTGCTACCATGTGATAAAAGTTGATAATCGTAGACAAAAAAATTTGTACTAAGAGTTTATTAAAAGTAAAAGACCAAAAATGAGAACGAAGGAGAAATTCATACTCTGATTTGTAACAAAGTTGAATGCAGTATGTGAGGGAACAGGAGTTCCCTCCCGTCGTCCTCATCATCCCGTTCCGGCGTTGCTGTACCCCTTACCTCAAGATAATGCAACAAGGATGGTAACAAGATACCATCGCCTCAAAATCCCTTTCTTTCCTATTTTAAAGTAAAATCCCTCCCTAGGCTAGGTTTTTTCTTAAAACTATTATTATTACTATTTATATAATTTTTATATACGATATAGGGAGCGTTGTCTGGAGACAACGCTCAGATAACTTTTTCATAGAGAGAAGAAAACAAGTTTTGTTTCTTCCTCCATTTTGGAATTTATATATGTATTAATTATTACATTTCTATTAATTAAAAGTAAATTAAATTCATTTATTAATTTATCTTCATTATTAAAATTTAAATTAATTATTCCTCTGATTGATTGATCTTCTGGTGACCTCAGTGACCTTCTCTCCACAGGACTATTGGTTCATCATCATTACCATCATTCCTTGGACCTCACATCCAACATTACATCCAACATATGTATAAGAGTTCCTTATCCTAATCGGTTACTGATTTAGACGGTGAAGTGATGTGAGCCTTTTGTCCATACAATAAAAACTAGTTTAGTCTAGATAAATAGAAAGTTTAAATTTAAAATTAAAGGACGCTATGTGTCATGGGTCTTAAGGTCGAGGATGACGTATTCCAACAACGGTCATTATTCAAAATTTATTATTATTGATATTATTATTACTAAGGGTCTATTACTTATTACGATTTGTATTATTTTGATTGAAGTTGTTTACGTTGAACTTGATAATGATAATCAAAGTAAACAATGGTAAACAAGAGATGATATAGGTATAGTGTTAAGATTGCCTTAATTGATGAAATACAGTAAAACAAAATTTTAGCCGAAAAACAAGTAGCTGTTAGTATTCATCATAAACATAAAAGTTTACCTCTGCAGTGTTTGTTTGTCCGCTCTCTTTATAAAATATGTATGCTTAAAAATAAGTCTATCTCAGTGCTCAGTTAGATATATTATGTGGTTAGCAGCGAGGTTCTCCAAGTGGAGGTACTGGGTTCGATTCAGAAGGTTGTGTGTGCTTTTTTTTTTTTTTTGAGGTTAAGTATTTTTGATTTACTTTTTTCATTCTATTAACTTTCCGGCAGACAACCCCCCCCCCCCTACCCAATTGTCTACGACCCCCTAAAGTCATACACATAAAACGTTACCTCTGTGTGTCTCTTTCTCGACTGAAAAAATTTTCTGAGCCGACATTTTCTGGACTTCAAATTTTGACAACCCCCATTACCTAAAGGGCATGTATGGAGTCATAAAATATAATTTAAAAAAATTCCAGAATGAAGGGGAGCAGGAGGGGGCTAGGTTCTGAAGTTTAAAAAATGGGTTTCAAAAATCTTCGTCAACTTTTTCATTTATTGACCGATTCCGATGAAATTTTGTATGAGCATACCTAATCGCATTCCCCAGGTGACATATTTTTTAGTTTTTCATAAATTTGATTTTTTGAATTTTTATTAAATTTTGAAAAGAGGATTTTTCAAAAAAAATTTTTTTTGATCATGTTAGGTATTGTTCAACTCCTACTACTCACAGAAGGTTTTTTCCCTATAATTTTTGGCCAAAAGTCCAAACGCTGCGAATTCGCTTTGTGTTGGCCTAATTCACTTTAGTATACGTAAATTTGAATAAAAAACGTTATCGCAAGCGAAAAAAAATTGAATTACCCACGTATTAGAATGGATGAACGTTATGTAATTTTATGCATCCGTCTGTAAACCTTTTTCTTCACAACGTTTCTTTCTTCTACTGACGATTTTACTTAAGAACGTTATTGCATATAGTCTGATATAACTTAAATGATGTTAATCAGATTTCTAGAAATATTTAATAAAAGTTGAATATGCATATATAAATTTGAAATTATTCACGCTTCGTTTTCACAACTTACAGTAAATATGGAATGAAGAGGAGGTTTGGTGAACCTTGAGGTTCGGAAAAATTTCATCGAACCCTGAACCGAACCGAACATTATTCGATACAGGTTCGGCTCGAGTTCTATATTTTTTAATTAGTTACAGGTTCGGCTCGGTTCGACAGGATCTAGATTCGGTTCAGGTTCGGTGCGGCCTTAAATTTTTGAATTTAGGAATCGGTTCGGTTCGGTTCGTAGCTGAACCTGGTTCGGTTCGGTTTGGAAAGTTCGACGAACCTCAATGTTTGGATATTAAATGGGGCAAGGTTCGGGATGGGTTCAGTGCGGATTCTGCTCGAGAGAGTAAAATATTAAAGTAGAGTCGGGTTCGATTCTCTTCGAAAGAGTCGAGGTTCGGTGCGAGTTCGGTGCGCTAAAGTAAAATTTGAAATTGGTTCGGGTTCGGCTCGGTTCGATATAGTCGAGGTTCGACCCGGGTACGGTGCGGCAAAATTTTTGTGGACTAGATTCGGGTTAGGAAGGTTCGGCAAACCTCAAAAGCCCATGTGTGAGCTAAAGTAAAATTCTAAAGCTGCCTTTCATAGACCGTCTTTACAAAAGTTACACTAAAAACTCCTTTCTATTTGTTTCATAATTTCAGTTGTTTATTTTCGACAAATAAATACCAGAGAAATGAGCAATCATTGGTAAAAATATACCATTCATAAAGAAAAAATAAAAACTCATTGATTCTGTAATTTTTATATTTCGTAAATTATTGATTTCAAACGGTATAGAATACCCAAATAACCAATTGCAAGAGAATAATATTATGCATAATATTATTCATTTTTATAAATCGATTATACACGATGTATCGAAAAAGAGCAACGCGGTTTTCATTAAGTGCGCTTCTTCGAAAGGTCATAACTCCTTACGGTTTTGACATGGGCAGCTCGTAGCAGCTGTAAACAAATATCATGGTGTGCACATAATTGTGTAATATTCAATTACTGTCTTTGAGCCTGGGTTTTGTGGGGTTTTAAATGAAAAATCGACTAATGTACTTCCATGTTAAATCTTAACTTGGAAGAGCCGTCGCTACTGGATACTTCAATCAAACCTCACCAAATTTTATGAGTAATTTCTATTAGCCCTACATAATAATTTGTAGTGATCAAAGCTGGAATTGATATAGATGAAAAATGAAACTTTTGGCCAAAAATTATAGAAGAAAACTTGTGCTACCATAGGAATAAAAATAAAAATAAAAAAAAAAAATTTTTTTTTGTTTGAAAAAATAATATTTTTTATAGTTTATCATCACGTTAGTCTTGAGATTCTTTGCATCTTTTGCGCTATCTGCTCTGTGATACACCAGTTGACCCAAAAATTTGCATTTGAATTTTTAAAACTAATACCAAGGTGCCATATTTTTTATGTTTTTGAAACGTTGTATCTTTCAATTTTTTTAAATAAAATAAAGTTTCTTTTTGTCATATGAACACTTGGACCATGTAGGGTCTTATTCGACACTAATGCTTTCATATAAGTAATAACTGAACGCAACAAATAACATTTTGACGAACCATCAAACTTATTTTTATAAAAAAAATGCTTTTTTTTCTTCTAACCATTGGTATTACGTTACTTTGAGTTTTTATATGGTAAAAAATTTTTTTTTGGAATGTATTAAAAATCGAAAACGCAAAATTTTGAAAAACTAAAAAATATGACACCTTGGTATTAATTTTACCTATTTAAATACAAATTTTTGCCTCAATTGGTACATCATAAATCAAATGGCACATAGCAAAGCGAAGAATCTCAGACTAACAACATGACAAAGCATAGAAAAAAAAATTTTGAATTTTTTTTTTAATATTTTTATTNCAGACTAACAACATGACAAAGCATAGAAAAAAAAATTTTGAATTTTTTTTTTAATATTTTTATTTTAGCTCTAAAAATAGTTTGATGCGTACAGTGCTGCTCCCAAGAGTAGGAGGAGTTGAACAATACCCAACACGATCAAAATCTTTGTTTTTTACATACTCGTTTTCAAAATTTAATAAAAATTGAAATAAATAAAAAATTTGAAAAACTTAAAAATATATGGCAGTTTGGAATTAGTTTTAACAATTCAAATACAACTTTTTGGCTCAATTGGTCTATCACAGAGTAAATTTCACAAAGTAATGCCAAGAATTTCAGAAACAGAACGTCATAATAAAGCAAAAAATGAATACCGACTAATACTTTTTCATTATTGTGATAAAAGTTTGACGCCCGCGGCAGCGCTAGCCGGCTCGCGAGCGAAGCGAGCGCCGGCTAGTTTTGTAATAAATTAACTAACTATGACCACATTAATATGGCTAAATTACTGGTCTGTGTATACCTAAAGCATGATATCCGTGGGAGTATCCAAAATGAGTATGTAAGGATAGTTTGTTGAATTTTCTGATAATCCAATAATTGACTGTCGCCGTAATTTTACAGAGTGATCAATTTGTGAAATTTATACGAGTTATAAAACTCTTTTATAAATATTGGCTTAACTTTTAAATTAAATTTTTTTTTAATTTCCCGCTTTTGCAAGGAAAATATTTTCATTTCATAAATCTTGAATCAAAACTCAATTCGTTTGACTAAAATTTATAAAAAAAAGTTTTAAAATAAAGTTCATAAACTTTCATGACGAGTATATACGACAAGTTCCTAGTATCAAAAAGATAATGGCTCAATTTCTAAAAATTTCAAAATTGCGTACTAACTGGCTTGCATTATGGAAGGTGCTCCTAAAATTTTAAGGAGTAACAATGTAAATATTTAAAAGGCGGTCTCATTTTAAAGCTTTCTGGATCCATCTGCTATATACCCTTTACATAACGCTTTAAACTGAAATAAACTTTCTAGTTTATTTGTTTCAAATGTCTGAATTCAATAACTATAAAATGTTGGGTAACCATTGATTTAGACTTCAAGAATTATATTCATGATCATTTCAGTTTCATTTCAATTAATTTTTTTTTTCAATTTTTTTTTCTCATTTATACTTTATGACAACTTCAAGAAAATTTATCACGTTATTTATTTCACCTTCACTTCAAGAAAAGTTGAACGTGGGTGAAATTAAATTTTATAAATTCCACTAATGAATTTTAAAATTATTGATTTAAACCCCAAGATTTTTAGCGCCATCACAATTTGGGGCGAAGTTGTCAATCATATTCATTTCAATTCCTTGAAAGTTGAGCTGGATTCAACTTTCAAGGAATTGAAAATTGTCAAGGATCTTCAAGCTCCCATGACAATTTCGTGAAGTCTAAATGGTCATCAAACTTCAAGAAAAATTGAAATGAAGTTTTCTTGAAATGAAAAGGAAGTGATATTTTTCAATTAGGAGTATAAATGGTAATAATTGAAATTGAAGTGAAAATTTTCAAGAAATTGAAAATCATGGAAATAATTCTTGAATTCTAAATCAGGGGTTATACTAAAAAACTTAAGTTACTTAAGATACAGAGTCGTCCAAACTATTTTATCCCGTTTTCACCAAATTTATTCGAACTAGGTAATATCTAGCGAATACACAAATATGAAATCAAGAATCCATTTAGCCAACATTTTATTTTATTTTAAATTTGTGAATAAGCGTAACATTTTATGTGAGCGAACTTGAATTATACATCAAATTATAAGAACTTTCAATTCTTCAATTATTACCGCTGCTAATCTAGGAGAAAGACACTTTCACATGGGGAACAGAAATTGGATAGCCCTGTATGCTTAAAAAAGTTTAAATAAGCATCCAGGAATACGATGAAAACAGTACGAAATACAGGTAGGGTTTATCTTTAGTGTACCTATAGCCGAGGGAGAGATAAGGGCTATACTCATTCTTCCACTTTCATATGTTGTAGTCAAATGGAGTGAAGTCTTGCAGTTTTTCAATTTCGCTACGCCAAACCCTCACTTTACTCTTTCCAATCTCATTCCTAGAAAAAAACGGTTTCATGACGTCTGTCCGCTTATGACTATGGTTTCAGGTATACACTTCAAATGTCATTCAAACTCAATGGGGTTACATGTGATTCTACTCGGTGACTAACTTCAGTGAAGTATTCTGTGGCGCAAAAATCATAATCCAAATTCAAATTTTAAATAATTTGAATCAGGATTATGATTTTCAGCCGTTGATTTCCCTTCAAGTTTGCCTCTGCATAGAATCTCAAGTAATACCTTCTAGTTTGGAGAACATTTAAAGTGCATGGTTGAAACAATAAGCGGACACACGATATAAGTTTTGGGGAATAAGATTTTATAGAGAAAAGTGAAAATCTCAGAGGCTTACTTCCCTCTGACTACAACATATGAAAGTGGAAGAATGAGTATANATTTGAAAAACTTAAAAATATATGGCAGTTTGGAATTAGTTTTAACAATTCAAATACAACTTTTTGGCTCAATTGGTCTATCACAGAGTAAATTTCACAAAGTAATGCCAAGAATTTCAGAAACAGAACGTCATAATAAAGCAAAAAATGAATACCGACTAATACTTTTTCATTATTGTGATAAAAGTTTGACGCCCGCGGCAGCGCTAGCCGGCTCGCGAGCGAAGCGAGCGCCGGCTAGTTTTGTAATAAATTAACTAACTATGACCACATTAATATGGCTAAATTACTGGTCTGTGTATACCTAAAGCATGATATCCGTGGGAGTATCCAAAATGAGTATGTAAGGATAGTTTGTTGAATTTTCTGATAATCCAATAATTGACTGTCGCCGTAATTTTACAGAGTGATCAATTTGTGAAATTTATACGAGTTATAAAACTCTTTTATAAATATTGGCTTAACTTTTAAATTAAATTTTTTTTTAATTTCCCGCTTTTGCAAGGAAAATATTTTCATTTCATAAATCTTGAATCAAAACTCAATTCGTTTGACTAAAATTTATAAAAAAAAAAGTTTTAAAATAAAGTTCATAAACTTTCATGACGAGTATATACGACAAGTTCCTAGTATCAAAAAGATAATGGCTCAATTTCTCTCAAGTTTGCCTCTGCATAGAATTTCAAGTAATACCTTCTAGTTTGGAGAACATTTAAAGTGCATGGTTGAAACAATAAGCGGACACACGATATAAGTTTTGGGGAATAAGATTTCATAGAGAAAAGTGAAAATCTCAGAGGCTTACTTCCCTCTGACTACAACATATGAAAGTGGAAGAATGAGTATAGCTCTTATCTTTTTTTCGGCTAAAGGGACACTAAAGATAATCCACCCTGTAGTAACAAAAGGATTAACCACACTGTATGAATACAAACAATTTTGAAGTTTCGAATGTCAGTTCTAATGTTTTTCTTTCAAACTACTGAATAAAACCAGACACATTTAAATTACCTCAGTCGTCGGTAAAAAAAGCCAAAATGCTTTAAATTATTCATGTAAACAAATACTTAATGTCCATTCGTGGAAATATTCTTTCTCTTATATAGCTTTGTATATAGGAGCCATAAAAGAGCCATTTATTATTAAAGTTTATATAGCGTGTGGACATTTAACTCTATCAAACATGTTAAGTGTAGCAAATATGTTTAATTTTTGTTGATTTTTTCTTACCACAATCTCAATTTATCAATTGTCTACTTTCTATGGCGTATTATTAAGCTAAGTAAATATAAGCTCACAAATTGAACAAATATTTTAGATTTCGTTTACCCTACATTCCGTCTTTGCTATCGCCATGTTCTCAGTATTGACATATAGCAGCTTTCTGGTAGCGTTTATTGGTCTAGCACATTGTCAACTTTTTAATCGTACCTGTGACAGTATCAAATTAGATTCTTTCCTAGCGCACACAAAGAATTGTTGGAAGAACGTAATATTTTACTCAATGTTGGATTTTTCTTCACCGAGTAACCCTATAATAGTGTCGAGTACAAAATGTAACAAGAATTTTTAATGTCATTGTAGCGGGAACAATAGAAACTTCAAAGAGGACATAAATGGAATAGTCAAAATGCACTATAGTATCAAACAAGTAGTCTGTGTCGACATACTATTGGTTGGTGCAGGTAAAAGCCAACAAATGGAAGACGCTTATTGGTACCTATTACATTATTGGGAGGTTGCAAAGCGTAATTCTATGCTTGAAGTAAGGACACATAACGTCGCTAAGTTTCCATCAAGCATTCAACTTATGGTAATATTTTCAGCTGAAAATAATATTTCCTCACCGGAAAGCTTATCGCGAGAAGAATATCATGATAAATACACTGCTTTTTTGTNGTACCTATTACATTATTGGGAGGTTGCAAAGCGTAATTCTATGCTTGAAGTAAGGACACATAACGTCGCTAAGTCTCCATCAAGCATTCAACTTATGGTAATATTTTCTGCTGAAAATAATATTTCCTCACCGGAAAGCTTATCGCGAGAAGAATATCATGATAAATACACTGCTTTTTTGTNTGCTGAAAATAATATTTCCTCACCGGAAAGCTTATCGCGAGAAGAATATCATGATAAATACACTGCTTTTTTGTCACTTCCATTTACAATTATTTATATTAAATGTTACGAGTCAACATTCAATAAAGTATTCAACATGAGTATCTAGTTTTGCCATCCTAACCATTTCAAAATATCATCACTTGGACGAATAACAAGCCCTAATTTTGTGCTAGACCGGAAGACTAATAAATTATCAAATACAACTTGTACTGATTTCAACTCTTTCGAGACTCGTTCTTAGAGAAGAAACAACTGGGACAAATAATAATCAAATAGGTGTTGCGAATTTGTTAGCAAAGTATTTCAATACTACTGACCTACATTATGCAGACTACTACTACAACAAATCTGGACTCTATGGAATGTATGAGTTAGACCATCATGTTGTATTCCTTGACGCACGAATAATCAACGATGAAAAGTCAACTTCTACATATGTTTACTTTTTACCGGTAAAATATCATTGAGAAACCATCGTCACTTGTGATGGATTACGTAAAAAATTTGTTTTTCATGATTATCTTCAACCGTTTCATAAAATTGTTTGGATACTCCTAGTTACATTCATATCGGCGGTTATTTTTTTATCATATATTTTTCAACTTAAAAAAGCCCCAGATTCACCAGTATTTTTGCTCTATTCTTTTCTTGTTGAAGTTCCACTGAACCTATCTACCAAACTGTTGCATTTCTCCAGTTTTAATGTATTTTTTAGAACATTTCTTTGGATGGCCCTAGTGATTACGGCTGGCTACAAAGCCGTTGTTATAACTGAATTGGTCAAACCAATGGAAGAGGTAGATCTAGAATCACTTCAAGCTGCCATAGATAGAAATTTTACTTTACTATATAACCCATCTGGAAAAGCTGGAAGGTCCAAAAACTTTTGCTGTGAGAATGGTAGCCAAGGGCTTGCGACAAGAATAAAACGGATTGGTGGTTTTCAAATTGTAGTTGGCACGAAGAAGAAGCCAATAGAAACATATCCTATTTGTGAGAATGCAGTGTTTGATTTTTATCGATAACTGGAATTTCTTTGGGGAAGTGGAAAAACTAACGTTGTTCGCTATATGAAGTATATGCAACAATTATTAACTGACGGTGGAAAGCATAAATTTAGAGCAGGCAAATGGAAAAGTAGGCGCGACAAAATGGCAGTTCATATAACTCGACTTGCTGAACCAATCCCTTGTAATAATAGTATAGCAGAATTACTGTTCAAATGCAATTCAACTATGTATATTGCATTTGAAGATGAAATTGACGATATGATATTTGCTGGAAAGTAGAGTACGTCGCGTAAGAAGGTCTATCTCGTACCTGATACTATGCAAGATGCACCAACAATTTTGGTAGGTATAAACAATGTAAATATTCAATTTTAAGGAGATTTCTTAGCAAGAATTGGAAAACGGTTTGTACAAGCAGGGTTATATTCTAAAGCTATAAATGGTGATAGTTTACTATGGTATTGAAAAGAGTGGGAAAAGTTAGGGATTCCAGGATCCATTGTTGATTCCAAAACCATTGGATTTTGATACAAGGATTAGTACAACTTTCATTGTAAACATTATACAGGGACAGGCTTAATTCAGTATACAGGCTTTCGCCCGGCATAAAGGGGCGAAATGGAATTTCTGCCAACAGAAACCCCATCTCTGGTAAAAACCAAGTCCAGGAATGACCCTTCTGCCCTATGCTTCTTAACTAAGCCTTCACTTTTTGAACTCAATTGAGACAAAAAGTGAAGACTACTTACGAAGCATATGGCACACTCCCATTTCTTATTTCAATCTAAATCCCGCCCACTTGTAGCTTTTGGTCGTTTCTTCCAACATTNTATGGCACACTCCCATTTCTTATTTCAATCTAAATCCCGCCCACTTGTAGCTTTTGGTCGTTTCTTCCAACATTCTGCCGTAGCCGACTGCCAATTTTCATATAAAACCCTCATGGAAAAATGACCTCACGTGAACGTATGGTTTCTAGGTTACTAAAAAAGATTACTCACCCTGTATGTGAATCAAGAAACTAACGTCAACGTGGTTAATCACAATTCGATCACGAAATTCATGTGATTGCAAAGTGGACCATGGTTGAATGCCATAGTGCTATTTCTTATGTTCAAATTTTTTTTTTAATTTTTCACAAAAATTATTCAAAATCGGTGCAAAACATACTAAATAGGATTCGTATGCGATTAAAAAAATTCTTGAACATAGTTGATTGATACCAAATGATATCCTGTCTATTTCCAAAAATACATTTTTAGTTCCAGAATTTATTTTTTGGAAATGGAAATGAAANCAAATGATATCCTGTCTATTTCCAAAAATACATTTTTAGTTCCAGAATTTATTTTTTGGAAATGGAAATGAAATTCACTGGATCTTGAAATGATTTCTGTAACTATAAATTGACACACAAATATTGATATGAAATGAACACGATATGAACTGGATCTTGACTGCATCTTGATAGAAAATTTGGAAGTCTAAACCGGCGGTTAAGTTTCTAGTTTATACTTTGATCTATTATTAAATTTTAGTATTTGTGCCTAGAAATAGTATGAAACAATAAAATCACCAAATTTAATACTACATTGTACTATTCAACCCTAATATTGCAACACGTGTATACTTATTTCGTATTATTGTCCTTGAATTAATTTAACCTAAATCAAAACTAAAGTTCAATCCGTTCAGTTTGTGCTGTTTCCCATACATCTTCTTCGGAATAACGATTAGTTTTAAATAAATTAGCTAAAAATTTTGATGAATCTTTTGGTATTCTTGTTAGCACTGGGTCGGAAAAGTTGATATAATTCACACCAAATCGGACGCTGTTATAAAAATTTATACAAAAAACAACTAAAATCAGCACAAAATGCAAATAAATCATAGCAAATAGTTAATTATCTTACGAATATCCATCTCCCCATTCAAAGTTGTCAGTGAGACTCCAAGCTGCATAAGCTCGCACATCAATTCCATCAATCTTTATAGCTTTCAGTAGTTCATTTGTATACAGTCGGAAATAGTTTATACGTTCTGGGTCATGAATACCATCGGTATCCAAGTCTGGAAACCCATTTTCTGTTAAAATTAAGTATATTTTCATAATAAATTATAAATACAGCTAGCCAAATTACAATGATGGTAACATTGTAGATATCATTAAACGTATACTATAACTCACCAGTTACGTATAGTGGTTTCCCTGGATACCATTTGCTAATCCATCCTAGTGACCTCCTTAACCCCCATGGTACTATCTAATGTAGGTAAAAAAAAGTCACATTTCCAAAAATTAAAACGAAAAAAGTTATATTGTATTTTACTCTTAGCCATTCCATAGTAGATACAGGTTCTTCTTCAATTGGCTTTTGATCAACGTTACTATCTTCGATACCCTTAAATATATTATTACAAAAATGGTAAAAATTAAACTGAATTGATTATATTGTTGATGTGCTCACCGGGATGGTACCTTCCTTACTGTAAACATATGCCGAACTGTATTGATTAACTCCAATGAAATCCAGTGAACCTGGAGTGTAACATGACTTTTATACTAAATAGCGCAAATTGGTGTAGTTTGTAAATTAAGATAATTTCGAGCGTACCTTTTATTATTTTTGTCCAATTTTCATCGAAATGTGGAAGACGAGAGTCAGTTCTACCTTCTTTGCTACTTTTTGCATCTATCAGTTGTCTCATTTCAGGTGGATACTCTCCGTATACCAATGGATGGGCAAACCAACCCACCTGTATTCAACAAAATGTGATAAAATTACACAAGACAGTATTAATTTTTAATATAATTTGTTAATAGTTTACCATAAACGCCATAGCACGATGAGAAGCTGCAACATCTTCAGGATTCTTTGGATCCAAAGGTTCCCGCCATTCTGCATCTAGTGAAATCCCTACGATACCTTGTTGATCAGACTTGAATTCATTTTCATAAATACGATAGCTGAGAGCATGCGCTTTGATAATTGTGTGACCACATTGATACGGTGCAATTTCTGGATCCTGTATCCCAGGAGCATGATATCCAAAGGAGTATCCAAAATGAGTATGTAAAGAAGGTTCATTGAATGTAATCCAATACTTGACTCTGTCGCCATAATTTTTATAGAGTATCCGAGCATAGTCAGCAAAATGTGTAGCCACTTCTTCATTGGTTAACCCACCGATATCCATTAGACTCCTGTATATTTAATTTTCAGATAGAATATCAAATGCATCTAGGTTCAACTAGTGAAAATTTCAAATTGAGTACTTGTTGCGACTTACTGCGGTAGGTCCCAGTGGAACATTGTCACCTGTAATGTATTAAAAAATAAATATACTTCAAATTTTCGATTGATTACAATCATATTTATGTTTAAGCCACTGTGCTATTTTAATTTCTTTATAGGTAAACCTTATATTGTAAGCTATATTACCATCGGAATGATACCATTTTTAAGAAGCTCATCAATGAGCTTGTTATAGTAGTCAATACCCGCTTGATTGACAGACTTTAATGTTCCGTCTATAAAACAAAAACGAGGATACACATATTAACAATATGTTTATAAAACCAAATTTAAGTGGTATAGGACATGAAATTGTAAAACTTAAGTATATGGTTGTGAATACTGAGTAATACCTGGTAGTATCCTTGTCCAAGATATAGAAAACCGGTAGAAACCAGCCTACAAAAATAGTAATACTGTAGAATAACCTTAGTATTTTATATCTTATATCGGATACTAGTAGTATACTCACATTCATATCCTTGAGTAATTTGACATCTTCCTTGTACTTGTTGTAAGAATCACATGCTAAATCGCCAGTATGTCCAGAGTTAATTGGACTATTTTGTTGGTGAGTGTACGTATCCCAAATACTAAGTCCTTTCCCATCACTATTCCATCCGCCTTCAATTTGATATGCAGAACTTGCAAGACCCCATAGAAAATTTGTTGGAAATTCACCATAGTAGAAAGCAGCTTCTTCAGCTGACAAGTGCTTCGTATTTATGCTTCCGGAAGCAGCCATCATAATAACTATGATCACTGTCAAACCTAACGCCAAAGTGTTCAACTTCCACCACATTACAATTTGATTATAAACTTAAGTATATTATGATAAACTAGGTAATGTATTATTAACAATTGCAATTGGATATGTATCCAAGTGAATTTTTAGGGATAAAATTTTATTAAAGTTGAAGAGCTAAATGTTATCTGGTGTGTGTGTACAGAGGTCCAGCAACAGACAGATTATTGTCTATGTGTACCATTTCCAAGGGTATATGCCAAAGTATAGACATATTAGTATTAAAAGAGTAAACATCAATGTAGCTCAACACAATACCATGTAAACTCTGCACTACAGTAAAAAAATACAATAAGAAGCAAACATTAGCAACCCTCAAAGTAAATATCTACCAGTTGCAGTTGTTTGGTCGTTTATTTTCTTTAAACCAATTTTTCGACCGGGATTTTCAAATTTTTTAACACTACAAATGAAGGTTGTTCAGTAGATTCCATTAGGTACTTTTGCGTTCAAATGAAGTTAGGTAAAATACAGAGTTAGCCAAATTTTTGTATCCTCATGTCGTAGAAGTAGAATTTTCAAATATTCAACGTTGTAATCACGATTTTCTGACTAATAATTTTGAAATCTATAAATTAGTGAAGGGATACTTCATTTTCCATCATCTAGCAATACTTTAAATAATATAGATTACCTCTAAATCGTTAGTTGATTTTTTTTGCTACGACATGGAATCCAAAGATTAAGTTAACCCTGTACTTAAGTGTGAAAAAAATAATAATTTGTTATTTTAACTCCAGGAATACTGAGTATGAAATAAGATTTTACTATACAAAGTTTTTACAACGATTATTTTTATACAAATTTTTTTTTTAGAAACTAAAATTCAACAGTATTTAAATAAAACATAATTGTATTATATTAAATAAAACTACAAAGAAATTAATATAAATTCATTGAATAAAATTATATTCTGTAGTAAAATGCTATAAAATATACCGGAATTGAAGTTTTTTTTAAAACAGCGACCTTCCATCAGACTCCTTGCAAAATAGAATAATAATAATTTTATTAAAACAGAGCAACTAAATTGTATCAGTCATACACAGCCTATTGTAATATTATAATGTATAGGAAATAAACTTTTGATAAGTATTTTATAATTTATAAATAGTAAATTTTGTCAACTAATGATTTGGTTTTACAAGTGTTAACAATATAATAAAGATATCATAAACAGCACTCAAAAGTAGCGTAAGAGATACAAAATGTCAAGTTTCTACAATACCTTAAACAAAATTTGAAAATATTTTTTTTAGAAAATAGAAATTTTTTTAATGTTCTTTAGAAATCCCCATTTCTTATGAGTTATATCGTGTCAAAAGAACATCAAAAAACTATTTAAAAAAAATCATAACGTTTGTTCAAGTAACGCTAGAGACTTGATTTTTTCTATATCGTATCCTACTTTTTGAATGCTTTGTTTGAAACTGTTAACTTTTGAAACAAAAATAAACATAAGTTTACAAGATTCACTGTTCAAAAACTATAAGGCACTTGTATACTCCAGGAAAAATCATGGGTCCAAAAATATCTTCCTTATTCCTTATAATATTGCAACGGACTGTATATGATATTTTCAGTTTTACTTAAAAAAAATATACTGAAAAGCACGTGAAAAGCTAGAATTCTAATTCTTGATGCTAACTATGAGATATCATGTCTCTTTTAAAATTACGTATGAGAAAAGTTAAGTAAATTTGAACTTACCGCGGGTAAAACAAGGTTTCCTGATCTCCATTCCTTGAGCAGTGAATCTAATTCAGTTGCTAAAAATACAAAATGAAATATTATATAATAAATCTATAAAATTAAAAACAAAATAATATGATTGTGTAGTAATAATATTTATTCATTAGGTTATTCAATATACCCTTGTCACTCTCTAGCGGTAGTGTCAAAATTAGGTCTCTACCATCCAATGATGTCAACCTAAATGAATTGAGTAAATCATCTTCAAATCTTTCAAAATATGTACGGTTTGTGATGACAAACGATTGTAATGGATTCCTACGGCGTATCATGTCTAAAAATTATGAAAAAAAAATTATTTTTTTTTGAATTTAAAAAAATGACCTTAGAATGAGTAATTTTGACTAAAAGGTCAATATCCAACTTACCGACTCCAAGAATATACCGAACGGAACGGACTGAAAGTTCTAAATACTCAAAATGATGTTGAATGATCATATAAAGATGCACAATTTCTCTTTTTCGCCTGACCTCTTCTCTATTTATTTCAAGTTGACCTCTTGTATGACCTCTTCGGTATTTAAATGATACTAATGGAAACTGGAAACTCATTATTCCACCTATAAATGAGTATATTGATTAGTCAAAGCTTAAAAGTGAACTGTATGGAAGGAGTTTAAAAAATATTTTTTTAAATATACAATTTATTTTTAAAAATCTAAAATTAAGTTTAAGTTTACATTGTTTAACAACTTCGGTTCAGGCGCGAAGGGACTTAAGGGATTAGAATACTTGAACAAGTTGCAATTGGTTAACAAACAAAACCCGCTATTACAACTTGGNCAATTGGTTAACAAACAAAACCCGCTATTACAACTTGGTTTACAAAAAGAAACCTTAAAAAGTAGGACTTCAACATGGTTTATATTCGATCACCCAAAAACACCAAAAAAACATAAGTTTGTTTTTAATATTTATACATCACCAAAAATTTTTTTAAATATCGATGACCTATAAAAGTTCAATTTAAAACTNGGTTTACAAAAAGAAACCTTAAAAAGTAGGACTTCAACATGGTTTATATTCGATCACCCAAAAACACCAAAAAAAATAGTTTGTTTTTAATATTTATACATCACCAAAAAATTTTTTAAATATCGATGACCTATAAAAGTTCAATTTAAAACCTTTTTTAATCATTTTTGTAACTATTAGCAAATAAATCTTATAAGAAAGAAAATTGCATAATTTAATTAGCAAGAAAGCTGTTTTTATGCGTGAAATTCAAAAATATTGAAATATTCAAATATATATTTGAAATAAGTTCGTTAAATGTGTTCGATGAATAGAAATCGTCAATTTTTTGGTATTCGAACAATTTGATCTCACGATGGTATAAAATGTACTAAAAAGTGTAAAAATAAGATGCAAAATAAATTATGTGTTTACGTTCTGATTATGCGTTATTATGCGAATTAACATTGCGTTAATCGGCTCCATTTTTCATAATTCGTGAAGATACTATCACCAGTTAGTGTTACTTCGTTGTGATAATGCAAATGCATAGAAACGGCATCCTTGTTAATTAGTGACAATAGGCACCTTCAGTAGTTCAAATTTTTGTCGTAGATGGGCAAAAATTCAAAAATAAATTCTTTTTTTTAATTTGATTACGTTAGTGTTGGACATTATTAATGCCGATTGCTTAAGATCCCCTTAGCCGAATCCTTAATTTTTGATATATTTCTAAACCAAAAATGTATATGAATTTTTTTTTTTGATTTACAAAATTGAAAATTATTGTTTTTGCGTTTTTGCCCATCTACTACTACCGGTAATTTGATCGAGTCAGCGGCGCCCATCTCTGGTGTGAAAAAAGATAAAAATCAAACTTTTAGAAAAAAAAAACTTCCAATGTTGTATTGGTTTACACAGTAGTTTCATAGACTCAACCACGACGTTGCATGAGGAGGTTGAAGTATACAAAAGTTTGTATGCCATGCAACTTTTTACTCAATTTTCACTATTAATATACTAGGTTTTTCATATTTTAGATTTACATACACACCACATTTTCTCTCTTTTTCAATAAAATGATTAGGAAATGAAGAAAACGAGAAAGTTTTCATTGATTTCTCCCTGACCTCTTAAAAAATATAGGTTTTCATATTTTCAACACTAATAATTATTGGAGAAAGAAATAATACAGAAAATACAACAGTTCAAAAACTGAAATCAGAGTATACACTACTTACTACCGTTGAGATCCATTTTTAGTTATAAAATAATATTAATGTTAAAAATCCTAAAATTGTCATAGAAACAGACAACCATCCAACAACGCTCTCGTTTGTATCCACATATCCTAATTTTTAATACTGACCAAAAAAAATCAAAAAATAAATTAAATTTTTACAATTTCCATCAATAAGTTATTATTCATTTACAGAAAATTTGATACAAATTTTCAAACTTTAAATTAGTTAGTGAAATTATGAAATTTCAGTAACTTTTTAGTAAGATATAAACACAACTGAATAAGTTTTGAAAATCCGAGACAAAATGGCGTCCGGTACGAGTCCACATAAAAATACATCAATTTTTGCTGAATTGAATCGAGTTGTCTATGAGGTAATGAAAATGTTGATTTTTCGTAGTTGTATCAAAAAACTTCTTATTTTCTACAGAAGTTAATAAAATTCAAAATAAATTACATGATTCAAAATATAAATTATATAAATTTAGTTCAAAATGTTAACAAATTTTAACAAAATTCTACTCTCATTGGTTTATTTTTAGTATTTAGAAATCACAGGGATGAACAAAACATTGTCATCTTTTGTACATGAATGTAATCAAAAATCACTTCCATGTCCATCAAAATCAAAAAATTCAAATCTAAAGTCACCGTTTAGTCAAACAGATGCAAAGAAACTCATCACAACTCTGGATACTGGAGATTTGGATACATTTCTTCAAGTAATCTACCCTAATTCTTGTAAATTTTATGTTAATTGATATGATTTTTTTTTTGATTGGTTGACCTGTGACCTTGATAGAAATGGCATCTCTTCCTCTCTCATATTCAAGTGACGAGTGAGGATATGAAAAAATTAGAAGTATACTTACGTGTTTACTTTGGGATATGGCCTAAGGCACATGATGGTACAGAAGAGGACCAACTCAAAGCAATGGCTTCACTGAAAGCTTATTTTGAAGAAAATTCAAGTGACTTATCACGTGATCCTACAATTCTACCACTTTTTGCTCTTCCATTTGTCACCGATCCAAAAAAACATCCCGTTTTTAAAGAACTTTTTCAGGTTGATTTATAATTTTTTGTTAAAATTCATAAAAAAAAACTTGAATTAAAATAATTCATTTTGAAATAATATTGAATTTATGTTTTAGGATCTTTGGACTGATCGTTTACGAGGTCAATTAGAAGCTACACTCCATAAATACTATGAATTACTTCAGGATAACATTGGTTACCATTCAAAATTAGCAGCGGCAATATTGAAAACACAAAATGGTAGTGAGAAGCTCAATCCTGGGGTTACTGATGTAGTTATCCAGTATCATCAGGATCGTTTCTACCAACTCATGACAACTTATCGAAAAGTACGCAAACTCCTTCGAGGGACACGAGAGAGTTATGGAAAGTTGCTGAGTATGTTCGGAAGAAAAAAAATTTTTTTTTTTTGTTGCTAAAATGCTAAAATGCAAAAATACGACTTTTTGAAATTTCAGAAGTATCAAGTGAAATGATTTTTGGATTGGAAGAAGCTGCCACCGGTTCAGTTATGAGTATTGAACCAATAATTCAGAAATGTTTTCAAATTTTCCCTGAACTTTTTACTCCTAATGTCGACGGAAGCGTACGATATAAAAATTATTATTTTTTTGTATCAGTAACATCACTGTTAGAACCAAAATTATAAAAATTATAAAAATTTTATGTAGGGAAATCCAGACAAGGAGTATTTCAAACGATTAGCAAGTGCCGCCATTTTCAATAATATTCTTGACTCTGATGTAAGCCTTTTCTTCATTGGTATCTCTGATTTGGGTCCAGAGTCACTAAATTACCCAAAAATCAAAGAAAACCTTACATCTGATACTGTCAACCAATCAGAGAAGCTCTGTCTTCTTCAAGCAATTCGTTGGGTATAAAAATCAAAACGAATTTTTATAAAAAAAATTTTTTAAATAGTGTCATAAATGACCTAATTTTTAACAGCTCTTGACTAAAACATCAACGAATTGTCGAGAATATGCAATGGAATCATTTACTACAGCAGACCTCCTTGGACTTCGGAGTAAGGATAAGGAATATCGTCAGAAACTCTTCAGTTGTATGTTGAGTCAGGCGCCGACATATTTAAAAGAAGTAAGAAACATTGCGCATGTTCCGTTTGAGAAATTTTTTTAAATCTAAAATTTTTATTTCTTACCAAGTGTTTTGCTCGACTTTTGAATGCAATTGCATCAATCAAGAGTGGTCGAATGTATTTAGCTGAAACTACACACTGTCTCGATATCTTGGTCAAGTCGCTTATTACATTCAAAGGAGAAAATGAGTCATATATCTGTCAGATGGTGATCGCTACTCTTCAAAAAATGAGCTTGCGGTAAATTAAAATTTTTTAATTCAAATTGTTTTGTTTTTCTTGTGAAACGCAGGGTACAAAGTACAAAATTACCAAACTACAAAATTGATTACAAAATGATTACAAATTACAAAAAATTTTTACTTGCCAAAATTACAAAAAAAAATTACAAAATATAATAAGCTAAATCTCACTTTCCCTAGCAAGGATTTACACTGGGAATTAACAAATTTGAAACTCCAAAGCTGAAATTTCCATTTCTGGCAATAATTTCAGAGAGTTAAAAAAATTATAATTTGATATCATCCAACCGAGTTTAAAAAGTCAATCGATTAATCAAAATTGAATTTATCACGCACAACTAAAGGCTTTTTAAATTAACCGCCTTTCGTTAGTTAAAACTCGTGCTACTTGACGTAATGGAAATTTTTTCGGGCAAAATAACCTTTAGTGAAAAATGTAACAAACTAAAATGCAAAATAAAAATATGTAAAGTGAAGATTTGAAAGAATGAATTAATTATTTTCATTGAATTTTTAGTTCCCTCCAAGTCTTTCTTACAAAATTAGTTAACTTGTCAGAGTTTTAATTACCTGCTTATAGGTTTAGTCTGTAAGTAAAAAATCTGGCAGGTTCTTTATTTTGTACAATTTTATTTTGTACAATTTTATTTTGTAATTTGTAATTTTGTACAATGACAAAAATTTAGGAATTTTCGGAAATTTTTGACCACTGGTGAAACGATGTTTCTTTATAAAAATTTAGGAAACAAATGCGCTTGGGTATGATCGAACGAAAAGTTATCCAATGGCTGGCAGTTTATTTGAAAGCTGAGCTAGCCAAAAGTCAAACTTTACGTTCAAATGCTAATGAAAACGTTGAAATTTCTTACAATCCCTACCTCATGGAGTATGGTTGGGCACTACTTATGAATCTCTGTCTCCATGAAGAAGCAAAACCAGCTTCATCTGCGATTGCCGCAGATGTTCTCACTTCTGTCGTTCAAATGCTCCATGCTGAACCAGATCCTGATGTAATTGATATCAAATTTTTAATTAAGTAGCTCTTAGAACATATTTTTTAGCAGGTGGCTCCATATGTCGTGAGTACCCTCTACAGCCTACTTCGAAATCCAGACGTATTTTTTATAGCCAAACGAATGCGCCTTCAAGATACTCTCAAGGAAATTGTGATTGGTGTAAGAAGTACAAAGTATTTATAAGAAAAAATGTTTTTTGAATTTTGGCGAGAAAATTTTGTTTAGAATAAACCAACGGAAATGAATCATCATTTGAACAAACTGGTGGAAGTTTTAAATCTAAAAGGTTACGATCGGATCACCACTACGGGAGAAGTTGAGTATGACGATGATGATAATGTAAGGCGCCACCAATTTTTGATAAAAATCTAAGTGATCAAAACTGAATTTTTGATTTTTTAGGCTGACCCAGAAGAATTTGAACCAGAATTGGAAGTGACAGAAGGATGGGCGGAGTCACTGATCGCCACCAATTACACAGGAGACGACTTGCTCATTCGTCAATACCTCATTCATCGAGAGATTGTCCTTCCACAAAGTCCTTCTATCAAGTATGATCCAATTTAAGCTTACCGATTTATTTTCTACAACAACAGTTTGAATTTTCCCTCTAATATATTCAAATAAGTATAAAAATTAAAATCACGTGTAACAATAATACAATCAAATTGTCTAATTTTCAGAATCTCTCAACATGGTGTACATATTCGTCCCACAACTCCAAAAACGACAACGCATGTCACTACTTTAGAAATTGATCCACAGGACTCAACTCAGAATCTTCATCAAGCTATAAAATCTACTCGGGAGATTCAGTCCTCAAAAGTCGTCAAGACTTCTAGTCAAATCAGCCAATCAAATTCTCAGAAATTCTCATCGAAAAATAAAAATAGTTCATCGAAACTATTCAATCAAAATGTAAAAAGTATAGAAAGAAGTCAGTTGACAAATAAGTCAACTCCTCTTCCTTCAGGTACTAATCTAACCAATCAGAAACCAAACTCTCCACCAATTAACCCTCCAAATTCAAAACTTCGTGGTAATAACAGTCAAAATTTCAAAAAGAAACCACCACAAAAATTCGAACCTACACCAGATCAAATGGATACAAAAACACCAAGTTCTATTTTGAATCATGCCAGAGGAAAATATAATAATTTTGACAATGGAATGTATACTGATGACATCTTTGCAAGTGTTTCCACTTCTCATCAATCAACCAATGATGACTCAGGCCCAAGCACCAATTCACAAAATTAAAAATATCCTTACCTTCCATTTTGATTTAAACAGAAATTATTTCTACATTTGACTCCAGTATTTATGTTAATCCTCGTCATTTTCTTTCATCTCAGTCGGATCGTCTTTCTAACCATAACCAACAAATATGGCATACAATGATTGCAAATTAAAACTTAAAATTCCATAAAATTTCAAATAGTTCACTTTGAATTGAATAAGCGAATTGTTCCAATGAAAGAAGAAACAAAATTTTAGTGACTGACGAAGACGAAAGTGATTTTTATCCAAAATGATGATAGTCATTTTGTCAAATCTATGTCCTTGAAAGTAAAACACTAAAAATATAACATGTTTCAAGATTTCAAAAAAAGAGAGATTTTCCACTTGATTTTTGACAAATCGGAATATTTAAGCATTTTTGATCAGTGAAAGAAGTTTGTATATATTATTATAACTTTTTTTTTTTTTTTTTTTTTTTTTTTTTTTTTTTTTTTTAAAAATTTTTTTTTTTTTTTTTTTACTAATTTCTACCTAAAGTTTAATAATTCATAAAGAAACTAAAACTGAATAGGGAGTATAGGTAAAATAATAATTAAAGAAAAAATATTTCATCTAACTGTTTTCCTTTAGGCAACGTTCCCAATATAGCAGCTGCGTTCCCTCGTTGTAAGGCCAAACTAATGCGCTGAATCAAAAAGGAGGTAGAGCGAGGTTCACCAGTAGCTATTTGAATTAAATTTCCGATTTTCTTTATCAGGTTCAATCCTTTAGGTCCCCAAACTCCACTAGTCTCGACTGCTATNTAGAGTAAGAATTTTAGGTTCTAGTGAATGAAATAATTTCGAAGCAAGTTCTACTAACTTTGTCGTAACTGTTGAACTAACTTTACACAAATAATATTTCAAAATTTTCTAGGATTTTGTAAATCTTAAACTAGAAACAAAACCATAGGTATAAAAATAACTTTTGTTGTTTTTATTGAAAAATAAAATAATTTTTTTGTTAAAAATATGACAAACTACTTACTTGAAACATATTAGGGGTACTCAATCTGAGGTTTGTAAACTTACAATTTTGTAAGTTTACAAAATTTGTAAAGTTAAATTTGGCGGGAAACAAATTCCAGCCTCCTCATTGGGCCGTAACTTTACAAAGCCTTTGTAAACTTTACAAACCAAAATGGTATGTTTTTAGTTCACGAAATAGAAAAGTTTTTGATTTTACTTCTTTTTTTTTAACCTAATCTTCACAACAAAAAGTAAAATTGTTAATCAATTCACTGGAGCAGCTGTAGCTGTTTGATTTTTTTTTATGAACAGGTGAGTATTCAGAGTAAACAAATAATTAATGATACACAGCTTGAGTCAGCTGTTAAGTACCTTAGTAACCATAGTTTTGATGGTTTTCCTAAGGGCCAAGCATCAGTAAGGTGCAACACTATTTACAAAAAGTAACACGAACTAGGTTACAATTTTCCACTCAGACTTTGTAACTTTGTAACTTTACAAATCTGAACTGCGCATGTGCGAGTTTTGTAAACTTACAGAGTTGTAAGTTTACAAATCCAGATTGAGTACCCCTATTGCTAATTTCGTCATTTTCAATAACGTTCCTACATGTGGAACTAGAACTAGATAAAGTAGAAAATTAATTGTGCAAAGTCAGTGAAAAATTCCTAAACTAAATCTTCGCATCTCACAGTTCAATTCATTATGTATAATTCAATCAACCAAGATTGATCGCATGTAGTTTACCAAGCACACACTACTACATCGACGTGTTTGTCAAGTTCACTACAAAATGAGCTTGCAGTAACTTTCGGTAACTTTGAAATGTGAAATTTTATTGACTAAATCTTAACCGTTANTTTGAAATGTGAAATTTTATTGACTAAATCTTAACCGTTAGAGACTGATAATAATAATTGACACTGATCAAATTAGTAATAAAATAAAATAAACTTACCAATACCATTGAAGTTGATGTGTGCTCGTTCTATGGAAACTCTCAAATAATTTAGATGATGGTGTATGAACAAATGGTAAAGTATAGCATTCGTAGACCCCATTTCCGTTTGTTCAATACCCGCCATGATTTCACCTGATGGTGAATTGAGCACAAAATTCTTTAACTGAAAACTGTACGCCATTTTTTTTTAATTCTAAAGACGATACTCGTTCTTCTTGCTCAAACTCTACTTCAATTATGGAAGGATACTAAAANTTTTTTTTTAATTCTAAAGACGATACTCGTTCTTCTTGCTCAAACTCTACTTCAATTATGGAAGGATACTAAAAAATATTATAAATGACAATGGATTCAGATTATCTTAACAAAATTATCTAAAACCTTTGAGAAACTAATTAGGAAAAGTTTAAAACTTTGGAATACTTCAAATAAAGGCTCCTATCTAAATCTTGAACCTAACTTTCATAAGTAGGATTAGGATTATGTTATATTTATATTTTTGACCTCTACTATTATCGAATTTCGAAAACAACCTATATATCCAAGATACGTAGTTTTACCGAATTTGAATAATCATAGGAATGCTTTTTTCTTCTAACATCAACTATTTAGCAACAAATCAATAATCCTTCCTTAATTAGTACTAATAGTAGTACTCACATTTAGAAAACAAGTTGTCTGAAGCTTGAAGATAGTCTTTCTTCAATTTCATACAAAGTCCTNAGTAGTACTCACATTTAGAAAACAAGTTGTCTGAAGCTTGAAGATAGTCTTTCTTCAATTTCATACAAAGTCCTGTAGTATCTGGATATTCTTCTTATATACAATCCTCCAATCTTTTCCGAAGAATAATGACAATATCATTATCAACCAAACCAATCGGTTTCGTTTACATTGTGGATTTTCTGCATAGAGACTGGCAGCATCATCAATGTGACATTCATCGATTGTAGGTCACACAATATTTGACATTTAGGGTATAGAATTTATTTTCTTCTACTTTTTATAAGTTGATTCATAGTTCAGGAAGCCAAAATCAAAAGTCAAACTAACATATACTAAACAACACTAAATATAAGTTAAATGACTATTATTAGATAAAATGTATGTCCTTGCAGTGAAACACTAACAACGTTGATTCAATATTTCTAAAAAAGAGATCTTCCAATTGATTTCTGACAAAACGGAATAACAGATATTATTTGGCTCAAAAGAATGAAGCATGGAATTTACAATAATTAATATTAATTCTAATTCAAGCAGTTCTGATCCGTTGAAGAAGTTGCATATAGTATTCTCTAATTTCAGCACCACAGTTGTACTGCGATGTGGAACTAAAAGTCGGGAGGAGATAAAAAAACTGCTGATAGTTAGACTATCCAATCTAGTTATTGCGCATGCGCAAAGCAAATATTTAGCATTAATACATAACTATTGGAGTGAAGCATCACTTACTTCTGGAAGGAGCAAATTGTAAGCTCTCCATGCGACTAAAAGATTTGCTAAATTAATATCTATAACAAAAGTATAACAGTTAGTCTATATTTCGCCCTGAATTATATGTTTTTACCTTATCCGTTATTCTTCACAGTGAAACGAAGCTACATTCTTTTGACAGAATTGAGAATGATCCCTGCTCTCCATTTTCATCGATTTCNCTTCACAGTGAAACGAAGCTACATTCTTTTGACAGAATTGAGAATGATCCCTGCTCTCCATTTTCATCGATTTCAAACGCTGTCCCACAAGTTGTTGTTATAGTTGGGATTGCAAAAGTTTCTTCTATAACCATAAAAAATTAAATTAACCCAAGAGTCGTGTGTTCCAATCAGATTAGTTTTAAATTTTGTAGAAGTGTAATATAAAAGGATGTTTGGATTTATTTCGTATGGGGTTAACATAGAAGCCGCGCTCNCTTCACAGTGAAACGAAGCTACATTCTTTTGACAGAATTGAGAATGATCCCTGCTCTCCATTTTCATCGATTTCGAACGCTGTCCCACAAGTTGTTGTTATAGTTGGGATTGTAAAAGTTTGTTCTATAACCATAAAAAATTAAATTAACCCAAGAGTCATACGTGTTAGTTATTTTCTCGTGTGTTCCAATCAGATTAGTTTTAAATTTTGTGGAAGTGTAATATAAGAGGATGGTTGGATGTATTCCCTATGTAGTTAACATAGAAGCCGCGCTCTACAGAATTATACGTCAACTATTTTATTTACTTCATTACTACGTCACAACTANCTTTACTACATAAATATGGGAGTGAAGCATCACTTACTTCCGGAAGGAGCAAATTGTCAGCTCTCCATGCAATTAAAAGCTCTGCCAAATCAGTATCTATAGCAAAAGTATAACAATTAATTTCTATTTCTCCCTAAATTAAATGCTTTTTCTTTTACGTTCTCCGTTGTTTATCTTCATGGTGAAACGAAGTCTACCTCCTTTCGACAAAATTGAGAATGATCCATGCTCTCCATCTTCATCAATTTCGAATTCTGTCCCACTTGTTGTTGTTATTGGTGGAATTGGAAAAGTGCATTCTATAACCATAAAAAAATTTATTTAAGATTCATGTTTGTTAGTTATTTTGTCGTGTGTCGCAACCACACTAGAAGCTCTTCAAATTAATTGTATGAAATTGNATTCATGTTTGTTAGTTATTTTGTCGTGTGTCGCAACCACACTAGAAGCTCTTCAAATTAATTGTATGAAATTGTGTTAATTTGTGCCTTAATTAACAAGGCACACGTTCTAAATATTTCGAAGTGTAATATAAAAGGATGATTGGATTTATTTCCTATGGGGTTAACTAAGAAGACGCGCTCTATAGTAGGATATAGTATAACATTTGGTACCATTTCGAATTGGAAACGGGAATATTGAAAAGAAACATAATATTTGAATTTCAAATTTCGAAATGAGAACAAGGATTGGTGGAAATCGAAACTTATGCAGCTTTATGCAACANAATATTTGAATTTCAAATTTCGAAATGAGAACAAGGATTGGTGGAAATCGAAACTTATGCAGCTTTATGCAACAGTCCGAGCAGACTCCTTCGACTGACACGAGACAGCTTGTTCAATTTGTTCTAGAAAAATTATTTTCTTTTTTTCGAAACTAGAGTAAGAATTTTAGGTTCTAGTGAATGAAATAATTTCGAAGCAAGTTCTACTAACTTTGTCGTAACTGTTGAACTAACTTTACACAAATAATATTTCAAAATTTTCTAGGATTTTGTAAATCTTAAACTAGAAACAAAACCATAGGTATAAAAATAACTTTTGTTGTTTTTATTGAAAAATAAAATAATTTTTTTGTTAAAAATATGACAAACTACTTACTTGAAACATATTAGGGGTACTCAATCTGAGGTTTGTAAACTTACAATTTTGTAAGTTTACAAAATTTGTAAAGTTAAATTTGGCGGGAAACAAATTCCAGCCTCCTCATTGGGCCGTAACTTTACAAAGCCTTTGTAAACTTTACAAACCAAAATGGTATGTTTTTAGTTCACGAAATAGAAAAGTTTTTGATTTTACTTCTTTTTTTTTNAAACTTTACAAACCAAAATGGTATGTTTTTAGTTCACGAAATAGAAAAGTTTTTGATTTTACTTCTTTTTTTTTAACCTAATCTTCACAACAAAAAGTAAAATTGTTAATCAATTCACTGGAGCAGCTGTAGCTGTTTGATTTTTTTTTATGAACAGGTGAGTATTCAGAGTAAACAAATAATTAATGATACACAGCTTGAGTCAGCTGTTAAGTACCTTAGTAANCCAGTTCGCTCACCATCATGTCCCATTACAAAAAAAACCCTAATAATAATCAATCATCAACCAAAGCAGTTTTTGATTCTCCAGTACACAATATTTTAGAGGTTACATAACGATCACAAACAAAATTCAATGCCCAATATTTTTCATCAGCTACTATCTTGATTTTGTTAAATAATATTATTTAACGATGCAAATAAAGAATATAATAATTATTGTCTAAATTTAAATAACGTAGCATCCAATACTTCCGCATCCAGAGCTCTGAAATAAATAAAAAATCATAATTATATTGTCAATTTCAAGGATTTATTTGACATTACAATCGATTGAAGTATATCGATGCAAATTTTCGTNAAGAATATAATAATTATTGTCTAAATTTAAATAACGTAGCATCCAATACTTCCGCATCCAGAGCTCTGAAATAAATAAAAAACCATAATTATATTGTCAATTTCAAGGATTTATTTGACATTACAATCGATTGAAGTATATCGATGCAAATTTTCGTTCGTTGCAAGCTAAGTTAGTGACAAAACAACCATCGTGTGTAGTAATCTGTCGATGGCAACGATTGCGGCTTCACGATAGTCACCAAGGAAATTGTGATTGGTGTAAGAAATTCAACGTACTTTCAACATTTTTCAAGAAATTTGAATTTTCGTGGGTAAAATGCTATCAAAGTAAGCCAACATGAATGAAATACTACATGAACAAATTGATGGAAGTTTCGTATCTAAATATGGCTATGATCGAATCACTACCATAGGAGATGTCACACAATTCCAAAAACTACTGCGCATNTTCGTATCTAAATATGGCTATGATCGAATCACTACCATAGGAGATGTCACACAATTCCAAAAACTACTGCGCATTACACCACTTTAGAGAAAACTCGACAAGATTCAAGATTCAACTGAGAATCTCAATCAATCAATAAAAAATCATCNAACTACTGCGCATGACACCACTTTAGAGAAAACTCGACAAGATTCAAGATTCAACTGAGAATCTCAATCAATCATTAAAAAATCATCTTAATACCTAGACTTCGTCAAGGACATGAAAATATGACAAATTGTATACTGATTATATCTTNCACTTTAGAGAAAACTCGACAAGATTCAAGATTCAACTGAGAATCTCAATCAATCAATAAAAAATCATCTTAATACCTAGACTTCGTCAAGGACATGAAAATATGACAAATTGTATACTGATTATATCTTNATAAAAAATCATCTTAATACCTAGACTTCGTCAAGGACATGAAAATATGACAAATTGTATACTGATTATATCTTCGTAAATGTCTCCACTCCTCAACAATATTCCAATGACGTCACAAAAAACTATCATTTCACACAAAAAAGTTCCCATAGTTCCCTATATTCTTCCAGATTCAATTTTTCTTTATGTAAACTTCGATCTCTGCTTTTAATATGTTGTCCAAGAGGTCAAACTAAACAATTTTTGTCATTACATCGAAAAGATTGTAGGCTGTTTGTCCGTTACGTACAGTAATTAATAATTTCAGACATATAAGCTACTAAACTTACAATCATTAAGTGTTACATTCGTTTTTTTAAATTTANGTAATTAATAATTTCAGACATATAAGCTACTAAACTTACAATCATTAAGTGTTACATTCGTTTTTTTAAATTTAATTATCACCAAATACAATATCTGTCATATATCTGTCAGATGGTGAACGCTACTCTTCAAAAAATGAGCTTGCGATAAATTCAAATTTTTTGATTAAATATTTTTATTCGTTTTTCTTGTGAAATGATGTTTCTTTACAAAAATTTTAGGCTACNTCAAATTTTTTGATTAAATATTTTTATTCGTTTTTCTTGTGAAATGATGTTTCTTTACAAAAATTTTAGGCTACAAATGCGCTTGGGTATGATCGAACGGAAAGTTATCCAATGGTTGGCAGTTTATTTGAAAGCTGAGCTAGCCAAAAGTCAAACTTTACGTTCAACTGCTAATGAAAACATTGAAATTTCTTACAATTCATACCTCATGGAGTATGGTTGGGCGCTACTTATGAATCTCTGTGTTCATGAAGAAGAAAAACCAACTTCATCTGCGATTGGCGCAGATGTTCTCACATCTGTTATCCAAATGCTTCATGCTGAACCAGATCCTGATGTAATTGATATCAAATTTTTAACTAAGTACATCTTAGAACACATTTTTTAACAGGTGGCTCCATATGTTGTCAGTACTCTCTACAGCATACTGCGAAATCCAGACGTATTTTTTATAGCCAAACGAATGCGCTTTTAAAATACTCTCAGGGAAATTGTGATTGGTGTAAGAAGTACAATGTATTTATAAAAAAATTTCTTTTTTGAATTTTGGCGAGAAATTTTTGTTTAGAATAAACCAACGGAAATGAATCATCATTTGAAGAAATTGGTGGAAGTTTTAACTCTAAAAGGTTACGATCGGATCATCACTACGGAAGAAGTTGAGTATGACGATGATGAAAATGTAAGGCTTCACCAAATTTTGATAAAAATCTAAGGATCAAAACTGAATNGAGTATGACGATGATGAAAATGTAAGGCTTCACCAAATTTTGATAAAAATCTAAGGATCAAAACTGAATCTTTTCGGCTGACCCAGAAGAATTTGAACCAGAATTGGAAGTGACAGAAGGAAGGGCGGAGTCACTGATCACAACCAATTATACAGGAGACGACTTGCTCATTCGTCAATACCTCGTNACAGAAGGAAGGGCGGAGTCACTGATCACAACCAATTATACAGGAGACGACTTGCTCATTCGTCAATACCTCGTCCGTCGAGAGATTGTCCTTCCACAAAGTCCTTCTATCAAGTATGATTCATTTTAAGCTACCGATTTATTTTCTACAATAACAGTTTGAATTTTCCCTCTAATATATTCAAATAAGTATAAAAATTAAAATCACGTGTAACAATAATCCAATCAAATTGTCTAGAATCTCTTNACGTGTAACAATAATCCAATCAAATTGTCTAGAATCTCTCAACATGGTGTACATATTCGTCCCACAACTCCAAAAACGACTACGCATGTCACTACTTTAGAAACTGATCCACAGGTCTCAACTCAGAATCTTCGTCAAGCTATAAAATCTACTCGGGAGGTTCAGTCCTCAAAAGCCGTCAAGACTTCTAGTCAAATCAGCCAATCAAATCCTCAGAAATTCTGCTCATCGAAAAATAAAAATAGTTCATTCAATCTTCCAAATTCAAACCTTCGTGGTAATAACAGTCAAAATTTCAACAAGAAAACCCCACAGAGATTCGAACCTACACCAGATCAAATGGATACAAAAACACCAAGTTCTATTTTGAATCATGCAAGAGGAAAGTATAAAAATTTTGACAGTAGAATGTATAACTGATGATATCTTCGCAAGTGTTTCCACTTTTTATCAATCAACCAATGATGACTCAGGCCCAAGCACCAATTAACAAAATTAAAAATTTCTTTCATTTCGAGTTATTCAAAAAAACAATTTTTTTTTACTCCATTATTTTTCACTTAATTCAACTATATGTAACTTTCAATCCTCATCGTTTTCCTATACTTCGGTCGGATCATCCTTGTGACCATAACCACAAACATGTCATACAATGAATACAAATTAAAACTTTTATTAGTTACTATATACAGTGGCACACATTTCTTTAAGAACGCTGGAAGCTACTTTTGTCCAATGCTTTTTGCTGGAGAAAGGAGCGTTCTTATAATTTGTGCCGTTTATCTTCTAAACAAAATTTTTTCTGAGACAACACTTTTCAAATTCAGAAAAGCCATTGAAAAGTAGCGCTTGACGTCAAAAAAATCAAGTCTCTACGATAGCTAAGAAAAAAGTTATGATTTTTTAAATACTGAATTGTTTTGACATTATTTTGAAACATACATCTCTTAGTACATAAGATTTTCAACTTTATACATGGTTGAATTGCATTNTTTTTGACATTATTTTGAAACATACATCTCTTAGTACATAAGATTTTCAACTTTATACATGGTTGAATTGCATTTGCTCACTTCTTCTGCTACGGTACTATGACATGGGATAGGTTCAGCAAGCCGATTTAAGGAGGTTATTAGGATGAATTAGCAAATGGTATCCAGAAAAATCACTATACGTAACTGATGAGTTATAGTTTACGTATAATGATGTCTACAATGTTACAATGATTGTAATTTGTCTAACCTTAGTTATAATTTATTGTAAAAAATATACTTAATTTTAACATAGAATGGATTTCCAGACTTGGAAACCGATGGTATTGATGACTCTGAACGTATAAACTATTTCCGACTGTATACAAATGAANGATTTCCAGACTTGGAAACCGATGGTATTGATGACTCTGAACGTATAAACTATTTCCGACTGTATACAAATGAATTACTGAAAGCTATAAGAATTGATGGAATTGATGTGATAGCTTATGCAGCTTGGAGTCTCACTGACAACTTTGAATGGAGAAATGGATATTCGTAAGGGAATTAACTATTTGTTATGATTTATTTGCATTTTGTGCTGATTNACTTTGAATGGAGAAATGGATATTCGTAAGGGAATTAACTATTTGTTATGATTTATTTGCATTTTGTGCTGATTTGAGTTGTTTTTTGTATAAATTTTTATAACAGCATCCGATTTGGTGTGAATTATATCAACTTTTTCGACCCAGTGCTAACAAGAATACCAAAAGATTCATCAAAATTTTTAGCTAATTTAATTAAAACAAATCGTTATTCCATAGAATAGGTGGGAGAAATATTGCANGATTCATCAAAATTTTTAGCTAATTTAATTAAAACAAATCGTTATTCCATAGAATAGGTGGGAGAAATATTGCAAACTGAACGAATTTAACTTTAGTTTTTATTAGGTTAAATTAAATCAACGCATAATAATACAAGATAAGTATACTNAACTGAACGAATTTAACTTTAGTTTTTATTAGGTTAAATTAAATCAACGCATAATAATACAAGATAAGTATACTCGTGCCGCAACATTATGGTTGTAGGTGTAATGTAGTATTAAATTTTGTAATTTTGTTGTTTCAAACTATTTCTAAGCACATATACTGAAAGGTATAATGTATCGATGTACAAACAGGATACTTAAGAAACCACTTGGTTTTCGGCTAAAATATTGTTACTCAGTGTACTCTAATAATTTTTACAGTAATGTCGAGTTCAAATTAAGTAACTAGCACAATTAAGTCGATTATCACCCCATGATTCTACCAATGATGTTAAAGCTCAAGCTCATGCTTTTTCATCACCATGAGTTCCACGTATCAGTGAACCAACTTGATATTTTAGATCCGATCGCAAGAGACGTGAAGGTTTGCCCTTGATACCATTAACAAAAGGAATAACACTATGGCTTTCAATCACGGTCCACTTTCCAATCATATGAGCTCCGTGATCGAATTGTGATCAAACATGCTAGTGACGTGGTTTTTCGTGATTCACATAAATAGCCATTTACTTGCGTTTAGTCTACCAAATTATCTAAAAATCAAACTTTCTTTGGAAGAACCTAAATCTAATAAAGCATGAGCCACATTAATCCCGGCGGCAGAAAGTCGCTTTCACCAAAAAAAAATTTGTGACAGCAAATAAATAGCGCGAAATACAAAAGTTGGAGGGAATGAAGTTAGCGTGTGTTTGAAAAAACATTCCTCTGCAAAAATTAATTATTTAACAAGAGCAGCAGAGAGTTGAGAGAATGAGTGCAATAGAGTATGGTCCCTTTGCATCTACTCTACCTCACTTAACCTAGAACCTGTCAACCCCTCTCTCTACCTCTCTGCTTTCATCATTTGCACTTGTCTAGGTAATGAAAACTGACTTAAAAAAAATTTTTTTTTTTAAACAAACGCCATTCTGCAATGCTGAAAGATGGGTAATTGAGAGAGATGACAAACTAGAGGAATGGGGTACGATCCCTTGGCATCTATTCCACCTGACTCAACAGAGAACCTGCCGAACCCTCTCTCTGTCACTCTGCTTTGCTCCATTGCTTTGCATTAATGTATCTAATCGGAACAGATATTTTATAGTGATTACAATAAAATTAACTTCACTTCCAACATTTACTATTGTGTATCGCCTGCCCCAAGCCGTTTTGGTGAAAGGCGAAAAAAGAAGGCCCGGGTTAAAGTGGTTCATGCTGTACTCAATGAGTGTACTGTCCCAATAAAGTTTTAACGATATTGATCAAAACTTCAGAGAATTTTGAACAGCTACTTTGAATAGTCAACTTATAATTTCTCTTAATGCCACAAATAAGAGATAAACTTAAAATGGTGGGGTTATATACAGATTTAAATAGTATCAGAAGCGACGGTTTGTTGAAATAACATACTTTAAGCACTCTTTAACTTTAAGTCTAGAAATTTGGCAACTTAAATTTTAAGGCGAGTTTGAAAAGAGTCAGATTGACACTTTCGATGGTCTATACTTGGAGCGGTTATCGAAAAATNGACACTTTCGATGGTCTATAGTTGGAGCGGTTATCGAAAAACTTAACGGTAAACCCGAAATTGGTTTGTTACTAAAGCTCAACTTTGTCTAAGGTGAGCGTTTCTAAGCTGAGCTTTGTCTAAGGTGAGCTATGTCTAAGTTGAGCTTTGTCTAAACTGAGCTTTGTAACTTGTATTACTTGGGCATAAAACCTTTCTGTAATAAAAGTGTTTAGAATTTGTGTCGTTTATACCATGTGTTTTATCATTGTTGCTTCAAGAAATGACCTTTTTTTTTTAATTTGAATCCACACTATGGTTATAATATTTGAGTATATTCAAGCTGATTTGCTGAATTTGTATTTGTAAATCACACAATTGTAATGACCTAATTCAAAACGTTTGATATTCTCATCATAATCCAAAGAAATTCTAATACGATAGAAATAATACAAATTAAAATAGATATAATGTATACAATGAAAGTAATACTAATCCTTGTACCAAAATCTAATGGTTTTGGTATTAACAATGGATCCTGAATATTCCTATCAAATCTCTAACTTTTTCTACTCTTTCCAATATCATAGTAAACCTATCACATTTGTAACTTTAGAATTTTACCTTGCTTCTACAAACCGTTTTCCAATTCTTGCTAACAAATCTTCTTGAAATTGAATATTTACAATGTTTATACCTACCAAAATTGTTGGCGCATCTTCCATAGTATCAGGTACGAGATAGACACGCTTACGCGACATACTGTACTTGGCAGCATATATCATATCGTCAATTTCATCTTCAAATGCAATATACATGGTGGAATTGCATTTAAATAGTACTTCTGCTATACTATTATTACAAGGTATTGGTTCAGCAAGTCGAGTTATATTAACTGCCATTTTGTCGCGCCTGCTTTCCCATTCGTCTGCTCTTAATTTATGCCTTCCACCGTCATCTAATAATTTGTCCAATTATTTCTTACAGCGAACAATGTTAGTTGTTCCACTTCCCCAAAGAAATTCCAGTAAGCGATAAAAACCAAATACTGCACTGTGACAAATAAATAGTTTTATTTTTGTCGCAAGTCCGTGAGTACCGTCTTTACAGCAAAAGTCTCTCAACCTTCCAGCTTTTTCTGATGGGTTATATAGTAACGTATAATTTCTATCTATGGCAGCTTGAAGTGATTCTAGACCAAACTCTTCTATATGTTTGACCAATTTAGTTATAACAACGGGTTTGTAGCCAGACGTAATTACTAGGGCCATCCAAAGAAATGTTCCAAAGATACATTAAAACTGGAGAAATGCAACAATTGGTAGATAGGTCCAGTGGAACTTCAACAAGAAAGGAATAGAGCAAAAATACTACTTAATCTGGCGCTTTTTTAAGTTTAAAAATATATGTTAAGAAAAAAACCGCTGATATGAATGTAAGTAGGAGGATTATCCAAACAATTTTATGAAACGGTTGAGGATAATCATGAAAAACAAAATTTTTACAAAGTACAAAAAAAATCAACAAAACTTAAACAAATTTGCCACACTTAACATGTTTGACAGAATTAATTGTCCACACGCTATTTCAATCTTAATAATAAATGGCTCTTTTATGGCTCCTATACACAAAACCATATAAGTGAAAGAATATTTCCACGAATGAACAATAATTATTTGTTTGCATGAATAATTTAAAGTATTTTGGATTCTTTTTATCGAAGACTGAGGTAATTTAAATGTGTCTGGTTTTATTCAGTAGTTTGAAAAAAAAACATAAGAACTGACAATCGAAACTTCAAAATTATTTGTATTTATACAGTGTGGTTAATCCTTTTGTTACTACAGGGTGGATTATCTTTAGTGTCCCTTTAGCCTACAAAAAGTTAAGGGCTATATTCATTCGTCCAGTTTCATGTGTTGTAGTGAGAGGGAAGTAAGCCTCTGCGATTTTCACTCTTCTCTATGAAATCTCATTCCCCAAAACAACGATCTTATATTNGGGCTATATTCATTCGTCCAGTTTCATGTGTTGTAGTCAGAGGGAAGTAAGCCTCTGCGATTTTCACTCTTCTCCATGAAATCTCATTCCCCAAAACAACGATCTTATATTGTGTGTCCGCTTATGACTATTGTTTCAACTATGCACTTCAAATGTTCTCCAAACTAGAAGGTATTACTTGAGATTCTATGCAGAGGCTAACTTGAAAGGAAATCAACGGCGCAAAAATCATTATCCATAACAAATTATTTAAAATTTGAATTTGGATTATGATTTTCGNAAAGGAAATCAACGGCGCAAAAATCATTATCCATAACAAATTATTTAAAATTTGAATTTGGATTATGATTTTCGAGACAGAATACTTCCCTGAAGTTAGTCAACGAATAGAATCACATGTAACCCCATTGAGTTTGAATGACATTTGAAGTGTATACCTGAAACCATAGACATAAACGCACAGACACCATGAAACCGTTTTTTTTAGTAATGAGATTGGAAAGAGTAAAATGAGGGTTTGGCGTAGCGAAATTGAAAAACTGCAAGGCTTCACTCCAGTTGACTACAAAATATGAAAGTGGAAGAATGAGTCCTTATCTCTTCCTCGGCTTTAGGGACACTAAAGATAATCCACCCTGTATTTCATACTGTTTTCATCGTATTTCTAGATGCTTATTTAAACTAACTTCAAAGCATACTAGTGTTCTCCATGACTCCCAGTTTGGCCGGAGTCAGAGTCATTGACTCTGAGAGTCATGACTCTGACTCTCTAAATGTTAGGAGTCGACTCTCGGAGTCATGACTCTGACTCCTTGAATTTTGGGAGTCGACTCTGAGTCAGAGTCAGAGTCATGACTCTCGACTCCGGAGTTACATAATACAAAAATGAAAAGTCGGGTCTAAAATCGAATTTTTTATACATTTAGTTTCCTTGTTTCTAAGTTTGCTAATTTTCTAAGTTTCCT